>WYDI02018809.1:0-14727 GCA_009867235.2 Psittacus erithacus | reverse complement strand
TCAAGGCCAGGTTGGACACAGGGGCTTGGAGCAAGCTGCTCTAGTGGAAGGTGTCCCTGCCCATGGCAGGGGTGGGAGCTAGAGGAGCTTTAAGGTCCCTTCCAACACAAACCACTGTGATTCTATACTTAATCGTGTCCCTAGACTATTTCTATTAGCATCAATGGATCTCTACATGGATAAATTCAGGTTCCAGCTTAAGGATTTGGAGGATTAGAAGGTTACTGAATGCAAAATCAAAACAGAAGAAGTCTGAGGGGATGCATCTTTTGCTTAGCAAACCTAACCTTAATCCAGCATTCCTTCACACACACCTCACTTCAAAAAATTCCTTCCTTTGCTCAACACAAGCGGCCACAAAAGGAAAAAGGCTTTAGTATAAACTTTCACAATAGAACAGTGATTCTAGATGCAGTGGAATCCATACCTAGAGATTAACTTAAACCAATTTTCAAGGAGTTACTACATTAAAAACTAGAGTACCTTTGAGGCATTCTTGAGCTCCGTACCTAAAGTGGAGGTATAAATTGGCTTAATGCCTTGAAATTCATTCCTCCTGGAAAACTTGTAAAGGTGTTTTTCTCATCCCATGCCTGTTCCAAAGCACACAGATTTATGTACCTATACTTGATGGATCATAAAGCTATACACTGCATGCTCACATAGCAAAGAAACAAGGCAGTATGTAGTATGACCTGATTATTTGCACAGATTGCCAGGTTATAATTTAATTTCAGAAGTTAACAGAAGCTGAGTCATTACTAAGTTTGGGCAAAAAGGGAGAATATTATGTGTTTAAATAGGAAACCAGGTGGTAGCTCTTTAGTTGACTTTTGTCATCAGCAGTTTTGAAAGCCTGTATTGATAAATGACCCTTAGGGACAAAAATCCACTAATATAAACTAACCCAAATGCCCATCATTTTGTATTTTTCACCTACAACTTTATTTCAAATAGCCTAGGAGATAGATACACAATATCTGTAAGGTAGAAACTAAAAACTAATGGCATCAGTCATCACCATATGCTGCTGCAGGTACAGAAGTTATGCTTTTAATATTTAACAAGCCTGGTCCTGTGTATCTTTTATCCAATTTTGCCACAACTGCACCAGCAAAACTTTACTCAGATGAGCAGATTGTTTCAATAAAACTCATTGCCAAACCCCAGACAGCACAAGATGCTCTATGGAAACTTATCATTCAGTCTCCAGACAGCAAGAAAATAATTAAGCCAAGTGCTTGTTAAACAGAATCAGTTGGAGGAGCAACAGAACAGGCAGCAGAGTAAAGGGAAAAACATTTCCCTTTCTAATGCTCTTTCAGAGGAAAGTTTTCACAACCAGCAATGCCCTGCTATTAAATAATAATTATCCATGGCCCCTGTTGATGCCATAGCCTTAGATAAACCCAAAAGGCTGTGGTTTAACTCTGGGAAGGATTCAGCAGCATTACCCAGTTTCTCCATTGTATTTGCAGCAGCAACATCCCAAGGCATCACTGCTGAGCGGTTCATCATCTCAGACCACAGCCCTGACTCCAAGGGACCTCTTCAGTACAGCGGGAAACAGGCAGCTCCGATTAGCTGTGCTAGGAAGCACGCAGTATATGCAATACAAACAGCCCCATATGGGTATTGTTTGGATTGAGGGAGCACCCTGGCCCTTCCTTCGCTCACCAGATGCTCTTAGGCTTACGTAGCACGTGTTTTCAAGATGTTGTTGGTCAAAAGCAGCATCTTTTTGGCACTGATTTTCCTTATGACAAGAAAATCTCCAACACACACTACAAAAGTGGCTTTTGCTTGTAGCCCAGTGCACTGAAAAGGGATAGTTTACAGAGAAAGAGGACGTTTATCAGCAAATGAAACATGGGCAAGCAAAAGAAACCAGAAAGCTAATCTTTTTCATTAATAGAAAGAAGAAGATTGGTTATACACAAAGTTAAAGATATTTTACGCTGTTCTTGAGCTACAAAAAACAGTCATGAAGCCAAAATTGCATCTGGCAGCAGAAAGAAAATACATGAACAATCTCTGACTAACACAATTACTTTTGATTGTGCTGCGTTTTCAAGCCTGTGCCTATACTAGTGAGGCTTCAAAGCGTAGCGCTGCATGGATTGGCCGTGGGTCATCCGTGTGATTCAACGTGCCTTCTGGAAAGGAGATGGAAAACCTTTCCTTTGCTAGGAACAAAACATCAACTGCAAAAGTTGCCGTGTTCTGTACATATTATGAAACATAGCTATGGAAAATGTGCTCTCTATTCCTTCTGATTTTGCTTTGTGGTGCAGAGCATGCCAACAGCGTTGCATGTAAATAAACTCTCATTAGTGCCTCTGCAAGTAAATGCCATGAAGAATTGGTTATGATGAAAATATGCATTGTAGTGGCTTTAAATTTTGGGGGTTTCTCTCTAAAAAAGCTTAGAAATAACATTGCCACGCTCAGATTTAAACTTTCCACTGTCAAAACCCCCCTTTATTTGCATTGTAAGGGTGGTTTTGTAGTGAAAGCAGTATAAACACAACCAAAATCCCCGGGCACCAAGCGATCAAGCAGGATGTATGTCCTTCTGCAGGCCACGGGAGGAGCGCTGGAAATGCGAGGCAAGCATTTAGAGCAGTGCTGTAACCAGAATCATATCAGATGCACACTCTGTGTCCTCACACCCTTCCACTGGCAAGCTCTTGCCACAGATGTTAAGGCAACCCTTGTAAATGGAGTTTAAGTGCTTGGGATTTAGGGCTCTTAATACCCACACTTAATAAATGGGCACTCTTGAATATTCACAGGTCATCAGGATGACACAGCTACCCTTACAACTCGTGATTCTCTTGGGTTAACTATAGATTTGCCACAGCAGTTAATTAAAATCCCAGGCAAAGGAGCATGCCTTGCAGCACAGCGAACAGGCAGCCAGGAACACCCAGCACCTCAACCCAGCTTTCCCAGTGACTCACTGCATGACCTTGGGCAACACATAACATCCTTCCTATGCCTCCGTTTTTCATTTGATGCAGCCTCGGGGCTCTGCTGGGATCTGTGTTTACTCAATAAAACAAATCTGCAAGCAGGCATTCGGCAAGGACACAGAAATAGGACTAAACATGCAAAACCATAAGTAGCACATGACTCACTGTTTACACCCAGCCAGACAAGGAGCCATTAATTAGTGTTAATATTTTAAGCCTTTCTCATCCCAAAGGGCTTCAGACATTTTCATATATGGATTTGACTCAAGCCCTGGATAAACATCACTCCCACGAAAACGGAGAGCTGCACAGCACCACAAGAAACGGCCCCATCCAACAATAAGACACAGCTATTGTGGCACGGGAGGTTAGGACAAGGATAGGACAACAGCATCATCAGCCAGGAGCCAGATGTTCACCTGATGCATATTAGCAATATAGGTTGAGTCAGGTGAAACAAGCAGAGCCGGGACAAATGAGCTCTGAAACTAAAAGAAGAGGCAGTACATGACTACCACCAGGCAGGGCCAGTGCCACTGGGAAATAAAACCAGAGAGACAGACGGCCATAACCAGGGGCTGTTTCACTTGGAACGTCTATATCCATGAAATAAGTGACTCTGTCTCCATGTTGGCACCGAAAGTGAGTAAATCCCTTCTCTGCTCTGTAATCTCCTTCGTTTGTGGAAGGAAGAGCACGAATCTGCAGGAAGCAGTTCGCAGTTCAAGAAACCGATGAAGAGGAGACAAATGTCCCGAGTTCAGTTTGTGTTACATGCAACAGAGTTCCCTCGTGCGCTTTATTTTTAGGTAGAAGAGAAACAGATGCCTGTAGAGTATACTAATGCAGCTGTAAGTGACTCTGGCAAGACACGGGACTCCTCTGGGAACTGCATTTCTGTTCTCATTAATGAAACCATTCAATGTTCGGAATGTTATGGCAAAATCAAAACACAGGCCCATGAGCATATATAAAAATGGGGAGTATCACCCACAATCTCAAAACTGCTTGACAGAAGGCCAAAGAAAATGAGAACCCGAGCTGAATGCATTACAAGCCTCTAAAAGTATTTCATCTATAGTTAGAAAAACAAAACTGAGTCTTCTCATCTAAATATGGAGCATGGGAAGCTTGCAGTAAAATAGGAAGCAGGATGAAGTGTGTTTTGCTATGTCACCAGGATTTCAACTACCTGCCAAGATATTGCTGCTCTGCCCTATATAAAATGGAACAAAGCACCCTGGTGCTGGCAAACCCATCCCAGAGGTGTGTGAGCATTTTGCTGCAGGGGGAGCTGGACCAGCGCATTGTCCCTGCAGCAGGGGCTACTAGGAGCTGAAGAAGGCAGGAGACCAGTGCTTAAACTGGTGAGTTAGCATCCAAGCTTTTTATGAGCTATTTCACTTCTATGGGTCCTGAAGACTTCTGGAAGCGATATGTGGGCTTCCTCAGGCTCTCGAGAGGAAGCAATGTAATATCCAGCGCCAGATTTCAAAGTGAAATAGCATTTCAGAAAAGCCATGTACATCTGGTGCTCAAGGGGTTTGAGCTTTCAAAGTGTGGGCTATTAAAATATTGATACACAAACAGGAAAGTTTGCTTTGCTGCTTCCTCCAGTTTGTACAAACACAGAAAGCAAATCCCCTCAGACCACAAAGATACAGACGCTGCATTGCCTCATGAAACCACTGAAGGAATGAGGGCAGAAAGTCTTGTTGATTTAAGCATCAAACTAAGTGGCTGTTAGTAAGATGGAGGAAAAACCTTAAGCAAAAGGGCTGAGATACTTCCACAAGTTAGCGATCATTCACAAACCCACTACTGCTGTACCACGTAGAGGCCAAATCCTGCCTGGGATACAGAAGGCAGTGACTGGTCACACTGAGGAACAAAAATCTTCAGACCCTGGCATGTCTCCCCTAATATACAAGCTATAGCAGTTGGTAGCAAGTGTCTCGTGGCTGTTTTCAAGCACTTAGGAAGAAGATACACATCAAAATAAAGCCATTCATGGTGCTCCCCACTTCTGCACTGTCACTGTCAAACCATAGGCACCTGCCACAGAGACCAGTTCTGCAGGCAGAGTCCAATTTTCACGGGTGAACAGGGTCTCCAGGCAAAAGCCATCTTCACCTCCCACTAATTTTGGCTTGCAGCTTCTATCTGTGTGAGGGCACAGGCCTCTCTCTTAATTCTGCCCTCCATTAACCCTGACATTGTCCATTAAACCACCCTAAAATTTCCTTTCCTCCTCCTGGTGTCTACAGTTCTCAGCAGCTGTATCACACATCCTCATTTAACAAGGTAGTTATTTGTGCTGAGGCGAATTTCACAATCCAGCTCTGCCAGCTCGAGAGCATCTGCTTCTTTGGAGTGTTGCGCAATGCTCCTGACGAGTTTCACGCTCACTGCAGCATCACATGCGTCGCACAGGATGGGTTATTTCACCAGCCTCTGCCTATGCCGCCAAAGCCCCAGTTTTCCTAGCCAGATTTGCATGTTCACATCCAAGCTGCGTGCAGCTGCAGTGTTTCTTTCTAGTACTGCTGTCTCCTCAAAGCTGTTTGCAGTTGCAAGGATGGTTATATTGCATTCACATTTACCACACTTGACTCCAGGCTTACTTCCCACTTTCACAAACTGCTGCGTGTCATGACAGACACAAGAAATACAGCTGCCTTCCTTTATAGACTGTAAAAATTAGCGTGTTTTAGGATTGGAATAACAATCCCAAAATTTCTGTTCCTCATTGACTGCAAAATGTTTTTTCATGGTAAAGAATTTCATCTTTACCATGAACAAGGAAACAGTTCATCCTCACCGGTGCCCAGATTTTACCACCCTCTTTCATTACCATCCTCTTTCATATCCTACTGCACTCAGCAAAGCCAAATTAGTTCTAGTAATGTCTTTGGCCAGTTGTTCACACCTTAAAGAAAAACAACACGCAGGCTGCTGCAAAACCTTAACAGTTTTGGGAATACCAGCTCATAGCCTAAACTCATGCTTCAAGCCCAGTTCTGTTCCTAACCACAAAGGCATTCTTCATCCTTCAGATCCTGCCTTAGCATGCCACACAAAAACACAACCCCCCTCCCCAACATTCTGCATCTTTGATGTCACCTTTAACTAATTCATGCAAAAGGAAGAACTTCACCTCTAACTTCAGGAGAATTCTTAGGGATGGTTCCCATGCCATATCCAGACATTTAAAGGGTTATTTGCACCATCACACTGACTTCTTCAGTCATCAGATACATTTCAACTTCAACCGATTATTACCTATGTGATGTTAAAAAGCCATTTCATCAATCTGAATGATAGGAAGGCTTTTCAGTACAAAAAGGAAAGCTCAAACACTGAACTTGAATGGATAAAGACAAACATTCCATAAAAGTTCAGTCTGAAAATCAGCTTCTGAGCTGTGTTTCCATTTCAACTTTTTTGTGAACACTTAAAATGTTGTGTTTCTAACTCTCCAAGTGCAAAGAAAGCATCATCAGTCCTGTACATAGAGGTGCTTCAGGCCTCACCTTACATTGGGATTTCCCAATGCCATGTCACTAAAGCCAGCTGGAAAACTGGTCTCCCATCCCAGGAAAAAACAAGCAATACAAGAAGTTTTCCCTAAGTCTTCTCAGAATTATCCTGAAATGCAAGAGGCAAGGGCCATGGGGGAAGAACACACAAGGTTCTATAGCTGACAAGACACTTAGCAAGGGTACGTCAGGACCAAGTTTATATCCATATTCTACCTAATTTAGAGCAGAGATATGATATTTCATCTCCTGTACCCAGGTGGATGCACTGAGCTGACATTAGGAGAGGAAGACAGTGGGAGCTCAGCCTCCAGGCACTGAGACACTTCCCAAAGTTTCATTAAAACCGGTCCTTTTTCTCATAGAGAACAGAATATTAAGAGGTCAACCTCTCCCCAGAAAGAAAACTGCAGCAGATTTGGCTCTAGATACCTCTAAGACAGAAAACGTTTCCTGCCTTAAAGACGTTGCAAATATATATAAATGAATTAGGTTGCAATGCTGATGTGCTGTTTGCAAAACAGAGTCACAACTACATTCAAAATTCAACCGATGGGAGAAGATGACTACCATTTGATAACACAGCAGTCACTTTAAAAAGCAGAGTATCTGCCATCTTGCAAGTCATAACAAGAATCACCAATTCCAGCCCTGTTTAACAGTGGTTTCCACTACAGGCAGCTCATCTGGCTGCATTCCTCTTTTTCCAAGCTGCTGCCAGTTTTCCAGGTTCTCCCTTCCCGTAAGCAGCTTACCAGGGAAATTTTGGAGCCATTTCTTTAGGGTTTCAAATAACATAAAACTTTCTGTCTGCTCCCTTCATAAGGCCTCAAAACAGTCTGTCACATCAGTTCAACGTCTCCTCTCTTTGACTCACCAGCTTCTCCCTTCTCTGAAACTCGCCCTCCTATTGCTTGAAGTCTTCTCCTTCTCACCACCATTCCCACTTTCCCTACCATGTTGTGCTTCCAATTTTAGAATCGCTTTTCCAGCTGCCTTTCAACCCCTGCCAATGCTGCCAGTTCTCATCCCTTTGTAACTGCAGATCTACTTTTGCTTATTTTCATATAAAAAAGAGAAAATAAGTGATTGATGGATGCATAAATAGTTTACACCTCAGGAAAACACAACATGGCGAAAACCATTCTGGGTATTGTGAAGGTTTTCTACCATGTTGCTGTTAAGAAGCTTTTAAACAAGCCAAAAGAAAGAGCTTTTAAATGACAAAGGTGGCAAGGGAGCAGCAGGAGCACTTCATTATCTTGGGTCATCCAAGAGTTCTGCATTAGACGTCTGATTTAGTCATGAACTCTGGCACAAACACTTTTGACCTCGCTGGGGAATAGGTCTGAACTAAAACAACACTGCAAGATCTACACATTTTTGAGTCATGTGTTTCAAATGAAACGTTCTTGCCCGTTCAATTAGCTAACAGTCCAAACAAGGGAAACCAATATGAGCAGCACCCCAAGCAATCACACGCATCTAATTGCATCTGCATCACGCAGTATTTCGACACAGTATTGCACTTGCACTATGCTGCCGAATGCGCAGAACTGCATGAGAGCTCTTCTGTTGCAGCGGGCAGAATAATGCTGACAACTGTATGCTTGAGATGGGGGTAGACTACAGATGGGAAGCTGCATTTCCATCTGTTCAGAAAACCACCTACAGTCTAACAGCATCTTTCCAATGGCTTCAATTTGCACGTTCAAGACTCTTCCTGAGATATTTTCCATTTTAGTATGTACATCAGTGTGGTACGGCCCTTAAGAGGGACAAACACATCCTCTAAAAGCAATTTGTGAGCTCAGTATAGAAGCACAAGACATGTCCCCCTACCAAAAACAAGGGAACACCCCTATTTCTTCTCAAAGGGAGAGTTTTATTAGCAAATATGTGTGTGTAAAGCAGCAAGCAAATTATGTTGTTGGTTTTTATTTTGAGGATACATACAGAAGCGCTACGTACTTGCTTGCACTACACTGAGAGGTGATAAAATTAACTACTGCCAACCACAAACATGGTGTTTAAAAACATGTCTCCACCTAGCTCAGATATTCTCTGTACCTCAGACCACTGAACTACCAGCCTTTCTTTCGAACATGAGAAATAGCAGCAGGTTTGGATACTAAATGAAGAGGAATGCAATGAGTCTCGCTTTAACAACTCACCTGAGAATCTATTTTAATTAGTGCAATGTCAGCTTTTTCATCAACATCTTTAATTTTAGCTTCATACGTTTCACCGTTCTTCAGCTCCACCTTCACCCGGTTTTTGTTGGTGACAACATGGGCATTTGTCACTATCAGCCCGTCTTCCGAGACGATGAACCCTGAACCACTGGCAACAGGAATCTCCCTCTTCGAATAAGGAAGTCTAAAAGACATGGGAAATAAACGTTTATCACTGCAAAAAGCTGAGAGCTCACAAATCACTCTAAACAACACGCAGCCCCACAGAGCTGGTGGTTTTTAATGCCTTAAGGCATCTGCTGTTACTTATTATCATTAAGAAGATAAAATGCATGCATTAGTTCAAGTGAATTTTTTACTGCCAGGACTCTTAAGTTATCTTTAATTCTTAAGCATGACAAATATTTATCATCTCTAAAACCCTCTTTGCTGTTACACAGCATCAATCAACGTTTCTGGCACACTGGCAGTTGTTTTCAAGAACACAAAAATCAGAACGGGGCATCTTGTTTACTTGCGAAACAATTCAATGTGAACCACAGCAGGAGCTATCTTCTCCACCACATCTGCAATAAAGTTGTATTTGTGCCGCAGGCTATTAGGGTGTTCTTGGCCTGAAACAGAAACAGAAGACATGTCATGAGCTCTCCGCGACAAGCGAAGGGTCATTGCAAAACACCTGCATTAAAAAAAGCTCCAAGTGGGTATCTTGTTCCTCCCTAAAAGTCATCTGCAGTATAACCCTTGCCCACAGATTTCCTTTCTGCCTCTTTGCACAAGAAAAAGCAGCGTGTTTTATCATTAGGACAAAGGGATCCATGAAACCTTCTTGTTTCATGGGCACATGACTGGGCCATGAGGCTGTAGCTGCAGATACCAGTTCAGCACACTGCACTGTTGGTGGCTCCCATGGATCATAGAATCCCAGAATGGTTTGTGTTGGAAGGGACCTTAAAGCTCATCCAGTGCCAGCCCCCTGCCATGGACAGGGACACCTTCCACTACAGCACCTTGCTCCAAAGCCCCTGTGTCCAACCTGGCCTTGGATATGGGACACTGAAGGAGCACAGCGTTTAGTTCGTGTCTGAGCTGTTCTTCCTTTGTGAAAGGGATTTTGTACTCAGATGCCTCCATTTCTGCTCTCACCTCTTTTCTGGATGGGCTGTTTAATCTGAGAAGACCATACAAGCTAAACAAATGGGCTCTGTTTCTCTGCCAAAATACTCATTCTTACTGGCTTCTGAATGTCGAGGACAACAAAGTTCTAACCCCATGTAAACCTACAGCAGCTCCTGTGGTTCAAGTGTAACCTGTGTTTGAGATCTGTGCTGCCTTTCCCACTGGTGTCTCCCCATGGCTTGAACCACCAGGCTCTGCCTGGCACCTAAACATACATGCACATTACACATGCTCTACACAACCTTACCCAAGGCATCCTTTCCACTGATAACCACCTGTGGTCCATCAACTCCATAGAGGAGCCAATCCCACCTACTTTGAAGTTACTGAACCACCCTCAAGGCTACAGATCAGATAGGCACACCAAAACAATGGGACCACAAAGCTCTGCATTCCTGGGCAGTGCTATAACACAAAAGCTCATGGTCACTGAGTATTCGAGAGAGGTCAGGGGATTTTTTCAAAAGCAAGGGGATACCAAACTCCTATTGTGGCTGACAGAAAACCCGCCTGCATCATCAGATGCCTAAAAATCCATTAAATCTCTGGGGAAAAACTTGCAACTCTGACACAGCTTCATCTTCTCAAGCAGTTTGGGGGCAAAGCAATTTTATTTGTAAATGGGGAGCAACTAAGCAATTGGAACACCCCAAAGAGTTATTCTGTATTTCCCTAAAGGCAAGGAACACCCTTTGTTTTCACCATTTTATCTGATGCATCCATCTCGCGTTATAAAAGCACAAGCCAAATCTGTAATTGACTTTCAGATGAGTATGAATGTGCTGTGCTGCTCCCATCCACCCTGGCCATTTGGCTTCTAAATCCACTCAGAGATTAAAACAGTAAGCAGCTTGTGGATGGCTCCAAGTGATGGTGTAACAGGACGATTTATCTGCAGTACTGCAGATACACAGGACTATCCTATAAAGTCATCTCAATACTTGGATGACCTTCATTAGCTGAAAACCAGAGTGGAAAACTGTAGATTTTCAAGTACATACTAGAGGCAAAAACCCACAGCAGGAGATTCCGAGGACTGATTTGGGAACACAACATTGCTGCTTGTAACACTAAGCAGACACTGGTTTGATTCTGGTGAACAACAGGTTTCAGGTGAGTTAGCATTGCCCTCACAAGAGGTGGATGCTTACCCCAAACACTGTCTGATCACCCAAAGAACACGTGTTTTCCCTGTTTGTACCCTACGAAGCATCTCAAGGGCTTTCAAATGCAATCAGTCATGAACAGCAGCCATGGCAGTAACCACATAATCTGTTATGCAGTTTCAGATCAGAGTTCAGAGCTGTTAATCTGCTTTATAAAGCAGAAACATCAATCAGGAAACTTGTGTCCTCACCTACTGTCTTCTTCAAAAGCATTCTATGCTTTCTCTGATTCACACACAAGCTGTTGCCCTTCTATCCCAGAAAGGAGCAAGGAGTGGCTGACTGAAAAACATCAATTTACCAAAGGATTTATATTGCCTTTATTAGCAACATTCAGTATCAAATGTACCTGCATCATCACTATAAAGCTGACAACTATGACATGAGAGTTTTGGAAAACTGGTAGTAGAACGAGAACTGCAGTTTGGAATTAATCACTTGCATTGAACAGGAGCTTTGACAGATTATCAGATTGGATTAACACAATGCTGGGATACAATGCCACAGGGCACTACTGTATCCATCAATATGCTTTTTGATCTCCTCTCATGAAATGATTTCGCCTCAGTTTTCTCCTCAGCTGTAGGCACCCAAAGGTCACATCCTGACCTTGGGAAAGAGAGCTCCCATGGAAGAGGGAACTGCATAGAAAACACACAGCTTTTTATAATGCCTTCAATCTTTTTTTTACGTGTAGCTATTCAAAGAAGAGAAAGGATGCCTAAGTTGTACGTGGTGAGACTACTAACACTTCAGCTCTGAGAGCTGCCTTCGCTTGGAAATGGAAGCTCCAAACACCAAGATTTCAGAGGCAACAGCACTTTATGTATTACCCCCTTCTCCTTGTGCAGTCCCAAACTAAGCCACACAGTGAAAAGGTCAAAATTTCATACTCTGAAAAGAGTTAGATAATAAATCCTGATTCATGGCATACTGACCTAAAAAGCTTACGACAGCTCACCACGCCTGCCTGTTGCTTATGTATTAGGAATTCTTGCATTGTGTAACGCCGTTTTGCAACAGCTCTTGAAAAACTGCCCATTTAAATGGAAAACATACCTTTTTTTTCAGCAAATAAGCAAAAGTCAAAGTACCATTCAGACAAATTCATTGATGAATGCTAACACACAAAAAATTCCTAGCGACTGGTCTTTACCCCCATGTGACAACATTAGAACTGAAGGATATAGCAAAGGTGTTAATATGCTGAGAACTTCTTCTGTCACTGAGTATCATGGGGAAAAAAAGACTCAAGACCAAAATGGTCATGAGTGTAGGCATGCCATTTTCCCATTACATATATACTTAGTGCTCACCTTGGCTACTTGCTCTTTGGGATTACTGAGCAATGCATTTGGGAGCTGAGAGGAGCACTTATCTTTACTACAAGCAACCACTGTCTTAGATTTGAACCACCAGTAGGTGCAGGCTACTACATGGAAGCCTAAAATGCCATAAAACCACCAATAACACAAACCAGATCTGAGCAGATGTTCATTCCTCAACCACCATACGGTGGTTTCCAGCCACTGGAGAAGACAGCAGCGAAATTCAGAACTTCTGCTTTCCTAAAACAGATATTTTCCATCCATACTGATAGTTCAGGGTCTTTAGGACAATAAGGTTTGAATTGTGGAATGAATACCATGTCATATCCTCCAAGTTTTCAGGTTTAAAGAGGTGGGGACTCTGCAGTGGTTTAGTGGACTATGCTTGACTATTTAGCAACAGAAAAGCTATAGCTTTAAGGTTTGATTGCTGATGTGGGTTTGACTATTTAATCTTCACTGCCTGTATATTCTCATACGTACATCTAACGACATCCATCCTGACTAACAGGTACCCAACAAGCACGTGGCCAGCTCCTTAATTCCATACTGAAATTGATTCCCAAAACGCAGTTTTTTCAGTTCCAAACTGCTTCTTTGGTATAACCAGTGCTGAATTAAGGAGAATAAAGTCTCCCCAGTTTTCTGATCCTTTTGGTTTTCCTTTCCACCCTTCTGGAGCTGAGTTCCTAGTAAAGCCTTTTCATTATTTTTTGGGGATTGTGTTTAGGGATGGAGTTTTTTATGGCAGTTTGTGTTTGTTTGCACTTAAATCACTGAGAGGTGGGCTTGAATAAAGCTCTAGTTCCTAAATACCCTCCAGCTCTAAAGTCCACAACTTTGCAGACTGTTCCTCTTTCTATTTATATGCTGTGATTGTGTTTTGTACTGCTTTTTATTGAACAGTGCACACTGCCCTAAATGCCCATGAGCATGGTTAAGAAACCTTTATTAATGACATTATAAAGATGATTGTTGTGAATTCAGTTAATGACCAAAAACAGATATAAAAACCCCCCCATAAATAGGTTACAGCATGAAAAATTCCCAAGGCAACTAATTCCTCCAGGACTTCAAAGGTATGCTGGCTGTCAGACCTTGAATGAAAAGGAAACTCTCTGCCAACTGGCATGTATAGGGCTAATATCAGTAAACAAACTGCTAGGAGGCAAGACAGGAATACCAAGCCGTGGTAAAAAGCACAGCCAGCTGTACCCAGCTCAAATAATTTGGTTTCATAAAGAGGAGCCAAAAAGCAAATTAAGATCTGGGTTCTGATTAGGTCATTACTCAAAGTGATGCTTTAATGCTTAGCGCTCAGACATGCTGCTTTTGGTAATATTTTGAGCTAGACTGGAAAGATGCTTTGGAGATAGAAATCTCATAAAAGTAACCTCACCCCTTCTGTTGCAAGAACTGCATTTGCTGCTCTGGAAGGTCTTCTCTCAGTGTAGGTCCACCTCTCATGAGCTGCTCGGTCAGAAATGGATTTTTTCCCATCTAGTTTTGATGTGCTTTCCCCCTTTCAAAGTAGCTCTGTTCCCGTCCATCAGGACCAGCTTGGGTCACTGCCCATTCTCCTCTGTTTCCCAACTGCACCCAGTGCTAAGACATTCCCAGCATTCCCATGTCTTCTTTCCACTGTCTGAAGCTAAAACCAACACAATTATCTATTCAATGGGACTTTCTATCTTAGATACAGAGAGGGGGGAAACAGGCACACCCCAGCAATCGCCAGCAAGTCTCTCCATCGCTTGGTGGGACCACAGCAGATATCATCATGTCCTAAGTCAAGAAGCTCGGATTCAGTCTGGAATCAAGCCTTCCATTTCTTTACAGGCAGCAAGAAACTTTCATTCCCATTAAGATTAAATATAAAAACCCTTTAACTTCCCATAAAACATTAATCATAGGCAGCTGCCACTATCAGTATTTGTAAGTTTGTAACTGCTAAAGAGGATGCTATCGTGCAAATTGTAGTGAGGGTGCAACACCTTCTCCAGGTTCACCATTATGAAAAGTGCGATGGCCCCCACCTTCCAGGAGAAGGTCTCCCATGGTCTGCTAACATCAGTGGAGGAAAATAGGGCTTGAGGCCAGGGATCTATGGTTAATCTATCTCTTCCCATTGACTCCATAATGATCAGAAGTGTGTCTATGAAATCCTTACCCAGTAACAGGGTACAAGCAGAGGCACCACAACCTGCTGAAGCTTAGGGGCTAAGCTACTCAGGTTGCTGAAAATCACAGAATCCCAGACTGGTTTGTGTTGGAAGGGACCTTAAAGCTCATCCAGCTCCAACCCCTGCCACGGGCAGGGACACCTTCCACTGGAGCAGCTTGCT
>WYDI02018806.1:0-29617 GCA_009867235.2 Psittacus erithacus | reverse complement strand
GGTCAGGTGTCCTGCCTCTGCTTCCTCCCGGCTTCCCCTCCTCCCAGGGCAGAGCATGAGGCTCAGAAAGTCCTTGGCCAATGTAAACATTCTAAGCACTAGCTACAAACATTGGTATTATCAGTACTGTTCCCAGACCGAAAGTTAGAAACACAGCACTGCACCAGCTACTAAGGAGAAAAAATGAGTGCTACTGCTAAACCCAGGACACAACCCTAACTATTCCATGATTCTATGATTCTATTACAATCACCACTTTTTACTCACCAGAACAGTAAGGTAGACGGTTGAAAAAATGAATTCATTAGTTCATGTGCCACCATGGGAAAATTCTAACAAAAAATACAATTTTCCAAATCTCCCTAACTATAAAGAAGGTTAGTGGAGTGGATAATCTTCATTAAACCTATCGGCCTTTCATCCTATCTTCTGACTCTGAGAAACTATAATAGAAGTTTCCTTCTCTCTGTTTATTCAGCTGCAGACTTGGGGAGAACATCTACCAGATCTTCTTTTTGGAACATGATTCAACTAGTTGTCTGTACTGCCTCAAGAGTCAGCAGGGACAGAAGTACAGCAAGTTCTTCCTGTACTCCAGAATGCACACTGAACACTGAAAACAGACTTCACCATGGCTAAAACCAGCACAATAATTAAAAAACCCAACACTTCCCACCACTAAAGTTTCACTTTTATATATATATATATATACACACTTGCTGTGAAATATAGCCTTGAAAAAGTCACTTCAAAGCTTTAGAGTAACAGCTTAAAATGAGACTGGACTTGTCTTCAGATGCAATGAAAGTCAATATTTTTCTTCTAAAAAAGCACCAAGAAATGTGACTCAGTTTGGTTTTGTTCTCTTGAAAAATTGTCAGGTTTTGTCAGAAGCCTTTATGAGTCTTTGGAAAGTCCTTGAACATTAGAGACAATGTACAGAATCTGCCAGTCATCCATAATGCAGTAACCGTAATTGGCTGGATTCTCCTAACTGGTAAATTCACCATCACCTCTCTCTAACTGCTGAATTTGAAAAATACTTCTTTCCTTAGTTTTTTGCTAAATAAATCTGTAGCTACTTCTTTTCCACCCCTGTAATAGAAGGTAGGCAGATGCAGCTTCATATGTTTATTCTATAGTTAAAAAATATGCTTCACAACATTGTGAAGGCTACATATCAGTATCTCAGGATGTTTAATCACTGCCACCTAAAAATCTGAATCAAGGGACACTTCACGGACAGTATTAAATTCTGCTTTAATTCAGGACTCTAAAGAATAAAGTAGCAGAGAATTAGGCCATTAGGTTACGTATGAAAGAGTAACCTCAATTTTTCATATTGTCTATGACAGTGTTAAATACCTGAGTTGAAAAAAGATACAAGATTTAGTTCTGTTATTTCCTTTTCATGTCAGAACTAGAGCCTTTGGTTTCTGCTATATTTTTCTTTTAAAATCTAGGTTTCTTGGGAGACTGAAGATATATTTAGAACTGTTAAAACTTTTGACATAAATACAGTAGCAGAAATAAGCACACGGTATTCTCAAAATAGGTTTGGCTATTTAAGTAAACTGCTGTGAAAGTAGGTAGTTTGGGAATCATTGGAATATAACTTGTTCAGATGCTCAGCTGGTATAAATACCTTAGGTGCTAAACCAGCTGCTTGTGTAGACATTTAGGCTTATGTAAATCACATCTGAAGAAAAGAACAAAAATAAAAAGAATGCTTGATAGAAGCTAGCTAGAGCTTAGAATTAAAGAATTCATTCTCAAGCTCTAAACCAGCTTTCTCCCTCTGCATCTCTCAACAGATCAATACATCTTTTTGACTTGCTTCATCTCTTCAGGCAGGAAGTACCATGGAAGACCTAAACTGCAGAAGTCACTTCCTGCCAGGAGACTTTGGGATTTGTGATACTGGGAAAAGTGAGAGACCCCACTTGGGTTTGGCGATATGAAAGAATCAGGCTAGATTTAGAGTCAGGGTATATGTAAAATGCAACTAGTCATAGCCTCTCACCTATGATCCTACTAAAGCAGACTGCTTACTCGTCATTCCTTCTGGTCATTTTAGAGGACAACCCCTCTATTATGCTGTCTTATGCCATTACATTTCATATTTCTTTTTTCCTTAGCTTTCAGCCTAATGGACACCACATATTATTGTAATATCATATAAGCACTCAGCAGATCAGACTGACCGTATTGCTCTTTCCTTTGGAGAACACTGGTCCCCACAGCCTTCTTATCAGAGAAGCACCCTGCAGCACTTCCCATGCCGCTGCCTGCCTATCTTTGCCAGAATGGCATTCTGATTGATGTGCCAAGGGACCCACTGGCCTGCACAGAAACCAAGGAAGGGCCTGAGGAACTGAGGATTGTGCATGAAGGAGACGCTTTTCTTGGTCCAGCTGGACTATTGTTGGGGTGCCCAGCCAAATCTGGAAATAGGAAAGTGCTGCCAGACAGACAGATGTGGCCATGCCAGCCCTTAGACAGCCTTCTGAGATACCTGTTATTTAACCCTCATATTGAATATGTGATGGGCTAAAACTGATTAAAAAGCAAATAAAATGGCGTGGGCAATTTAATGGGGAATAAAAATATAACAGGGACTTTCTTATTTTTTTTCTATTGCCAGAACCTAAAAGCTCTGTTTCAGTTTGCGCCTCAATCACTTCAGTGCCAAGAAGCAGACTTCCGCCTGCCCTTTAAATGCTTTGATCTTCTAACCACCACCTGCATGAATGCGATAGTCCTGAAGAAATCTGCTTATCAAGTAGGGTGACGTGAGGAAACAGGAATTTTGGCAGAAAGGTGAGTGTACAGCCAGCACATCAACATCAGTGGTTCCAGTAAAAATTATGACAGAAAGGTGCAGAGAACTTGTTTCCATTACTACAGTCAGCGTTGCTGGTAAAAGGCCAGAATATGTACAGTATATACAATGCACTATTTTCATCTTGATACAATATGACAGATTAATACAGACAGCTACCAATAAATCACAGGTCCTAAAATGTGCAATTAATATGGCTTCTAGAATATAATATTAAGCTGGGTCAGGGGGGCAGAATGCTATTTTGGTATTTGGAAGGATAATTTTTAATTATTTTTTTTTCAGTGGGCTCCTGAAAAATATCAGAGTTGCTTAAAAACGTCTAAACAACAATCGTTTTTTAATAGATTTGTGAGAAGTAACAAGAAAATATTTCTTCAGGACCCATTTTGTAAAAATGCTTTTGCTCACCTTTGCTTCTGTTCTTTGACACCTGGGTTTGCTGCGCTGCAAAGAAAGGTTGTGGTACATTGCACCTGTGATATATCTACGCTAAGAACAGATGAAAAGGAACATTCATGACTTTGCAATAATGAGATTGCTGATCCACAGTCTGCTGGTAATTCCTGCACAGTGGAAACAAAGCTGAAGAGAATTGCCAAGGATCTCATCTGCATGATGAAAACTGCATGTCTCCTCAGACACATCCATTCTCGGGTTGCCCTTTTTGTTTTTTAACCTTGCAATGGTATAGCTAATGAAGTAGCGAGCAGTTTTGCACTCTGACCAGTGAGCCATCTACAGACTCCAGAATTCCGTTTAGTTTTTGTATTCATTGGCAATTTATTCATTGCCAAGGCTCAGTCAGATAGGAAATTCAAACTGACAGGCACCAGTTATATGAGATGCTTGTCCCTGCTTACCTTAAATTCTTTTCTAATTGATACAAATAACTATGTGGACACTGCTTTATAACAGATTAGATGCCAAAGATTAGAATCAGTTTATACTGAAGCTAACCCACCACTGTGGAATTGAAATGGTGTTTATATGGTGCCTCAGTACGGTATAAATCGGGTTTAAATTTTATTTAAAATATATTGGCGCATTTCCTTATGCAAACACAGCTTTATTTTAATAACATTTCACATGGTACACCTGACAGGCGAAAACTAGCACTGGCAGGGTGTTTGCATAGATGGCCACTGGCTCACTTTTTTTTGCTTGCTTAAGGAGAGTGAATCATGGAGGGACCAGAATGTCTTACGTGCTCTGACTTGTTCAGCCCCTAGACAGAGAAAAAATAAGCAAATGACTTACAGGTTATAGCAGTTCAGGACTCACTCTTCAGGAGTTGCTGGAGAACAGTGACACCCAGCACACTGCTCATCTGTGTTCTGATATGCTCCTCATCTGGGGACTTCCTACCAGCAGACTGTTTCCCACTAGCAGGATACCAAATTTCCCACTACTGACTGAAAACAAAAACTTATCTGAGTTTTTCATATCAATTTATGTAAATTGGACTGCTGCTACAAACAGAAACATTTAACCCTAGCAATTTGTAAGCCTACAGAGCTATTAAAACACCATTTACAGGTTGAGAAGGCCTGTTTGCTGCTTTACTCAAGTTTACCTTCTACCCAACTTCAGTATTTAGCTCAGAAGTAGTTATGATAAAGCAAAGTAAAGCAGAAACCAATAAATCACAAGTACTGTGCTTGATATGGAGGTCTGTGGCTCTGGGAAATACACTGTGATGGAAGGTTACTTTTTTAATCTGTATTTTCTCAATGTCATAACTAACTGCCAGATTTTCTTTTAAAAAGATGTCTGTCTTTCTTCAGGCTTTACCAGATACAGGTACTATCATCCAGTCATCTCACCAAAAGCTAGTATAATTTAAACTGATCTTTTCTTTGCAAGCAATGAACACTGGAAGACTCTGTATACTGGGCACTCTAGCAGCCACCAAGAAAAAGTATTTTAACTGCAAAAGCTAGCAACAGACATCTAAGTTCTTATAAAGGTGGATGTGTACCATTTTCTTTAGGGTTTTGAAAGTTTTCAATACAAAAAGAAAAGGTTAAATACATTACTTTCATTACACTATAACTAGCATTGCAGGTTTCTTCTAATCCACCTTCCTACTCCTAACAACTTTTTAAAAAGTAAGTTTTTAAAAGAAAGTATTTGAACATTGATGATTATGTGCTTTAAAAACTTTACATAGCCTTTTCTTTAAAGACAAGCATTAGAGCTATTGCATTATGTCATGCTGCTTTGCATAAAAACTGCATCTGTGTTTATATGCTAAGCACTGAAGATAGTTTTCATGGCTATCAGACTGCCAGGTGCACAACTGCACAGGGAACCAGTTTCAGGCAACTACATAAGAGATTTAGCGGGTGGGTACAGCAGCCCCAGGCAGAATATATTACTGAGGTATTATGTTTATACACATTACATAGAGATGAAGGCACTGCACAGAGAAATTACAGGCATGTAAGAGAATATACTGGCCTACCACTGAAACTGAAATCACTGCCATGTTTTACTATTGATGTGAGCATTCAGGAGTAGGGAAAGTTCCCATAGCTCACAGTTATCACTATTGTACAGCATTAGAACAAAACCACTCTGATTCCTAGCACTTTCCAGCAATAATTAATAAAGAATATTCAGCAGTCTACCCTCTTGAAACTCAAAAGCAATTAGTAGATAGCACTATTACCAGTGCTTATTGCACAAATAAGCAAAGGAAAAAAATCTGAACCTCACAGTTTTCTATTTAGTTCTCTTCATCTATTTGTTCTTCAATGACTTTGATATTCTTCATAAAGTGGTTTCATTAGCAATTTATCTGCATGATGAAACCTCTATTTCCTTCTCAGGAAATCAGCCCCAAATCCCTATTTACTCTTATGCTTTCTAGAACTCTTGTAAGGTCTACAAACAGCCTGAGAAAACCACTTCCATGTTAATGCCCTTTTGTGCTGTCACAAAATTGTTAGCATTACTAAATATTGGGACAAGTCAACAGTGTCATCTGTGACTTTCTCCTTCCATTTCTGTATGCATGATTACAAGTTTGCAGCTGTGAATGCTGCATTAGCAGGAAGCACCTGAAAATGCTTATTTTTCACAGATAAAAAAGGGGGTAGGAGAATGAGGAGGAATATGGCTATGCGTTAAAGAAGGATGAGAATTGGGTTATACTTCATGGTATAATGGATAGCTAGTCTATGAGGTGGTAATTTAATGAACAGATTTTGTGTGTATCTCTTAAATTAGTTTGGGGCGGGTGAGTGTATGGTCTAGAGGGAGGTAGTTTACAAGGCTCTCTCTGTTCCTTGATACTGAGGAGACTCATTGTTAGGTGGACAATTTCCTTTGCTCTTTTAAATTTTTTGGGGGAGGTTTTCTTTTTTTGGTGTAGTTTTATTTTTTCTATTGTGGGG
The DNA here is from genome assembly GCA_009867235.2 of Psittacus erithacus. Classification (NCBI taxonomy): domain Eukaryota; kingdom Metazoa; phylum Chordata; class Aves; order Psittaciformes; family Psittacidae; genus Psittacus; species Psittacus erithacus. Next base: position 23,374 of record WYDI02018806.1, on the reverse strand, counting down.
TGGGTTTGTTTTTTTTTTCTCAACTTTATTATTTCAGTTCTGCTCAAGTGAGCTGAGGTGGCTGTACGTATGTGAGCATGCATGGAGTTGCACAGTTTGGGTAAGTAGTGAACTAGCTGACGGCAAGCTTTCTAGCTGTATCTTTCTGCTTCTAGATTACACAAGGAAAGAGAATGAAGGTCATCAGGTGATGATTTCTGTGGTATACGAGTAATCCACTTTTCTACAGCAACTGCTAGAAGGGGAAAAAAGGTAGTATAGAGCTTTCACTGAAGCCCTCTGTTTTACAAAATATTGGTCTGTTTGGCCTTTATTGGGGGAATCCTCTGGATTTGAGAATGCCATATTGATCACATCTTGAGGAGAAAAATAAAAGTTTGAACTTTTAGCTATAAAGGATTTCTCATTCACTGTTTACATAAGCATTCACTGAGTTTCCACAGTAGATGTGATTTAGGAGAGATATGCAATAAATAGTAATAGTTCCTATTGCAATCCTGGCTGCAAATGCTGAAGCTGAAAGTTATTCTTCTGTTTAAAAGACACTTATTGCTCCTTTTTTCATGTCACTTACTAAATAAACACAATCTAAGGTACAACATAAACACTGTGTGGAAGAACAAGCTAGTGCTAGTATAATGATGCAGAGAAAGGGTGAAATAAAGCTAAAAGTAATCCACTAATAGCACAAGAAATTACAGGAACATACAAAAATATCCCCATTATGTTGTAAAATCATGTCTGTATGTAGCAACCTATTAAAAGTAAACAGTCACCTTTGCCTTGTTACATACTCTTTCCTGTCTCAGAACTGGCCTGGGACTCAAGTCACTGATGCTCATGTGTACTTACTGTGGGGAGTGATTACTCCAGAGTTTCTTCCATATTGTTAGCTTTTGTGTAGCACGGCTCCCAGGCTGTTTCCTTAACAAGCATGTCTGAACATATCTGCAGAACTTGCATTTCTAAAAGTGAGACTGGGCTAGGAAATCACCCTTGTATACATATCTTTGAAAACTGATACTTAATCTTTACTGACCTGTTAAATCTAATAGTGTCCTTACTGTAATACTGAATTATTACAAATTCAGTGAACTAATTCTTATCTCTCAGACTACAGGATAATTCTGTATGCTTGCTTGCACTTCCTTAATTCAGGCAGGAGTTACTATTCTAGGAGCTTCTCTAAATGAGAACTACACTTACATAAATTCAGGTGCAGCCATTTCTACCCTGAAAGCAAAGAAGCTTCTCTTGATTTAGTCAATGTCACTTCAGTTTCATTTACACCAAAGTAAGTTTTCATATGAGATTGAGTACCCATCTAAAACTAACTGTGTAACTTACTAGTGTAATTACGAACTTTAGATAAAGTCCTCAAGAACTCTGACAAGCGAAAGGATTCCTCATATTGAGAAAGCTAACTGCTGCTATTGTACTGCTTGGATGCAAGAGTTTATCAGGTGAGTACAAAATACCCAGTAACTTCACATTGAACTTCAATGGTCAAAGTGTATAATACTTTATTTTGTATTAGGTAACCAATGCATGGAGCTTCTGAAGTCCAATCTAACTGCTGAAGCAGTGACAGCATAAAGCAAGCTGAGGCTAAAAGGAAGTTAGTGGTAAGTGAATAATGTCATGCAGCTATTTTGCTGCAGTTTGCAGCAAGAAGCACTTATCAGCTGTATGATAAGCTACAGAAACCAATTCTCAATTACTTCCAAGAGAGAAATTTCCAAATGGAATACAGCAACTGCTTTTTAAACATGCTACACCACCTGGCTACGTGACAAAATAGTATCCCTTTGTTACAGCATGCTAGGGGTGGGGGGAATCCAGAGCCCATTTTTATTTCAGCATGTCCTAGGTTTACCCTCTGGGTTTTGTGCGTGTATACATGTGGTTAACATAAACTTATTTTACAGTTGCTTCTCTCCAACAGTATAAAGACAACTTTTATCAGCTACAAGGACCTAGCTTCCAGTTAGGTATCTCTAGGAGTGAAAATAACTTAATTCTGGGAAGAGAGTTCTATCCTGTGTTTGGACATGTACTGGTTTTGATGAATGATGCTGATAACAAGTAGGCATTTATATAATCTAATATAAAGGTACATGTGGCAACAACCAGGGTTTCTAGGTACTTTCAGAGACTCCAATAAACCAAGGAACCTTGGACAAAACTTCTACAACGAATGCAAGTCCTAAACATTGGATTTGCATGTCAGCTGAAGAAACAGTAACCTTTTGCATAACTGATACACATCCCCAGATTCAAATTCTTGCAAGTGTGAACCCCTATATAAATGCAAATAAAAGAAAGCTGTAGTTACTGGCTAAGAATAAATGGAATCACGTTAACTTTCTGTTTCCTTCTGCGTTTGTAACTGTACACCACTGGGAGATCTCTGAAACTCGATTCGCATGTGCAGCCCTTTTCATAAAACCACTACTTTCATCTTGCATAGCATACCTTAATTTTGGAAGAAGTAATTACTATGCATACTGTAAAGTATGCTTTGAACTCCTTCTAGAATAGGGATACTGAACAGCAACACTGTCAACAGGGCCCAGGTACTACTGGTCAGGAGTACTGATTCCTAGCACTGCATCGGCCTGAAGCCTGGCTGCGGCCGCCTGTTGCCTCAGGTACCAGGTGGATGAATGTGAGGGGAACTGGGCTCTTTCCGAAAAAGGATAAAATAGCAGCTTCTCCAAAACACTTCCCGACTTTGCCAGTCAACAAAACAAACAAAGGTAAAAAAGAAACCGCACACAACTCCAGTACTGAAGCAAACGAACAAATTCACCACAACAGAAACAGTTTGGTTGTGGAAAACGGCAGACTTCACGACATCTCGCTTTGGGGCAAGAGGAGCACACGATACGAATCCCTCCTCCACAACAGTATATCAAGCACCCGCCCCGCGCTCCCACCCGCTCGTTCCCAGGTGAAGTGGCTGAGGGGCATCGCCGTGACTCTACCGCTGAGGAGGGGAAAGCCCCGCTATTCACCGGGGTACGCGTTTCTTGCTCCCCACGGCAGCCGCCATGTAGCACCCGACCCGTACCGCGCCAGACGAGGCAGCCGCTGAGCGCATGCGCCAGGCGGGAGCGCCGCTGAGGGGCGGAGACACAGCCCGCCGGCGGACCGCTCCACTGCGCGGCACGGGGGTGTATGAGGAGAGAGTTTCCTCCAAGAATTCGCTTATGAAGACTTCCCGCTGGCTCCTTCCCTGGCTGTGTGTCTGACTAAGCCACGAGGGCAGGGACAAGCAGGCGAGAGCCCGCGCTCGCTTGCACGGGTTCTCTCCGCCTCTTTCTTCGACTTTCCTCCCCCGGCGGCCGCGGCTTGGGTGCGCCCCGCTTGCTTCCCCCCTCCCGCTGCCGATGGTCGGGTTCGCCTGCGCTGCTTGCGGCCCGGCGTCGCGAGTTCCCGCTCTCCCGAGTCCTCCTTCTCCCTCCCCCACTCTGTGCCGGCTCGGCGCTCGCCTCGGCCTCCCGCTCCCTCCCCCCGGCCCCGGCTCAGCGGCCCTATGGCGTACAGTCAGGGCGGCGGCAAGAAGAAAGTCTGCTACTACTATGACGGTGAGCAGGGCCGGCAGGGGAGCGCGTGTTTGCGTGAGGATAAGGGAAGCCCCTCCAACGGCTGTCTGGGGCGGGCTGTCTACCCCTGTACCCCGGCATTGCGGGCGCCCTTCCTCCGCGGGGCCAGCCCCACTCCCGGTTCCATGGTGGCCCTGGCCTGGGGTCCCCGCCGCCTCCACCTGCGCCGCCGCGCCCCGCTCCCGCCATCGGCCTTGTGCACTCGGGCCCGCCGCGGAGCTGAGTCCCGGGGGACCCCGGGCGACGGAGAAGAGGCTGTGAGGAGTGTTGGGGGGCGGGGGTTGCAGCCAGGCGAGGTGGAGAACATGGGGCTGCCTGTCCTGCCGCGGAGCGGTTGCCGGGCTCGGCCGTGAACGCAGTGTCTATTGTTCCCCCCCAAGTACTCCCCCTCCAAAAAAAAAGAGGAAAAGTTGGGACACTCCCCTTCAGCCACTAAGCTCAGAGGCGTTGGAGTCGCTGCGGTGTCTAGCTCCTCCTCTGCAAAAAGTCTAGGCCATGTGTAGCTCCGGCACCTGGTGATTCCTGCGCGGAGGCCTTCCCCTTCCTCCGGCTTTTGTGCGGAGGGGGCAGCGGAGACTCTGCTTCCCCACACACCTCCACCACCTCCCCAAGCGAATATGTGTTGGAGTGGGCGTTTGGTGGAGTTCTGGCTTTCGCGGGCCTCTCTTCTAGCCAAACACGAAAGTTGCCTGCGTAGGTGTTTAATAATAGTGAAATTGGAGTTGCTTGGAGGCCTTCTAAGTTTGCACGCTTGTCTGGTGAGGACTCAGCGGCTTGTGTTCTGCATTGTCAGTCACGTCGGAAAAGCGCATGAAGCTTCTGCTTAGTTTTAGCTTGTTTGCAGCAACTTGGTCGTGGTTCTGTCTGGCCGCGCCAACGAGAACTTTTGTTTTTCTTCTAGAGATTGCATTTGGTTTTCCTTTTTTGGTACTAGGAGGGCAAACTCGGTCAGATTAGTTGAGAGTTTTAGGCTTTTATTTATGTTTTTAAAAAATTGCCTCGTCCTTTACGTTGGCGCCTGCGTCTGATACTGGTAATAGCCAGGAAACCGAGGTTAAGGTTGCTTTGGTGTTTTGACCATTTTGGAACTGAAGATGAATGGCTAAATCCACTAAGATATCAAGGGTGTCTGTTGCTGTAGCAAATCTGCCGTTCTTTAGAAATGGCAGACCTTGTGGGGCCTGTCCTCTTTCTTTTTTTTTTTTTTTCCCCTTTTACTACACTAAAGGAGGCAGACTGATGGTTGCCGCCTCCTTCTCTTTGTTGCTAGCTCTGGTTCTTTGTTCAGTCTGAAGGGGAAAGGAGGCCCCTGTTAGGGATAATTTTGGTGAGGCTGGGATCTTACTTTTCCTAGGGAACAGGAATCACTTTTTGCCTTGTTGAAAGGAAAACTGCGATGATAGTTTATAAGCTTTCTCTCTGGAAATGTTTGTATGGTTTGATTTTGGGTTTGTTTTATTTTTTTTTTATCAACATGCTTTCTTCTTGTTTTCTTTTTTCCTTTTTTTTTATGTTAAGTCAGGTGGCTGTAGTTTACTAGTTATTGATGGCTTCAGTTTTTCTGTTATCCCTGCATTTTTGGTACTCATTGCTAGCATCAGACTCCCTTAACAGCCAGAAAGCTGTACTACTGAAGAGGGGAGAGAAACTGGAGAAATGATAAGTTTGAAGGTGGTAGGATAATGGCAACTTAAAGTAGTTGTAGCTCATATCTTGCCAAAGTATGTAGACTAGGACAAATGTATTTAACAATAATAGTGTCTGTTGTAAAAGTGATGTTAAAAAAAATTAAATGCTTTCTATGTGACAGAAGGGTACAGCTTTGGAATGCTTTTGATGTCTTATTATTTACTGCCAAAGGCAATGGTTATTTTACACTCTTTTGGAAATGGAATAATAAAATCAACTAGGTTGGAAAAGACCTTTAAGATCATCAAGTCCAACTATTAACCCAGGACTACGAAGTCCACCACTAAAGCATGCCACTGAGGGCCTCATCTACACTGTTTCTGAATACTTTAAAATTTCTTCTAATAACTCTATTTTGAGTTAGTATCTGCAGTAAGTATTTTTGATGCTAATTTGTTGCTCATCTGGCAGTTCTGAGCATCTTGTAACTGTGTTGTACCAGCAAAGTCTTGAATCAAAGCACAAGGAACAGTGGAAGTCTTAACCAAAAACCAGAAGAACCCATAGGTACCTCAACTCATAGATATTACAACTGAGATAGTAATATATCTCCAAGGTTGTCATAACTGAAGTAAATGAGTATTTTTTGGTCATAATTGTCCCTCCATGCATACTTGCACTCTTTTTATTTAAAAGCATATACTAGAAAGTGTCGAAAAGTACTGGAAGCATATGTATATGCATATCTCCTAAGATGCAATAAATTCCTACATACTTTAGTGAAACTCAGTGTTGTCAGCTAAAATTGCTTTTTTAAATTAGCCTGTCACCAAGTTTTCTCAGAGTGTATTAACTCTTTCTGATAATTAACAGTTTTAATAGCCTTTATATTGTACCTGAAACCAATAAAACTTTGGGTGGGTGAAGCATGATTTAATTTTCTGCAGTTCGTAATAGACTGTCAGCCGCATCCAGTTTGCAGAAGCATTGCTTGTGATCGTGCTCGCATCAAGAATTTTGTTTAAATTTGCACCAGTATGCTATGGGAAGAACTAAAAATGTACAGATTAAAATACTTTTGTCATCTTGTTTGAAATATGTTTAATAAATGCTTCTAGTCTGAATGTACATATGGCCATAGCTTAGTGAAGTCTGTTCTTCACGCTGCTTAGAACTATGTTAGTAGGGAAGGATATAGTATTTTATTCTAGCCTCTTACCATGTGTCTCCAGGGTATTGCCACAGTCTTGCAGCATTTGGCTCAGGTAGTTCAGTGGCCTTTTCCAAGAGAGGTATGTGTTGTACAGTTGCCTGTAGCAATGAGGTCAGTGCCTAAATGGTCTTTCCAACTCTGCTTTTACAGCAAAGCACAGTTCTAGGGAATCCCACAACTAACATGGTTACAGTTAATAAGTGTATTTATTCCATGCCAATGCACTGACAGTATTGTTTAGATTGCTGCTTGTGCATAATTTAATGTGGGTGTTCAAAAGGCTCTACCCTCATGAAAAATTTGAGATCTGCTTCAGAATGTGGTTGGTCCCACCCATAAAAACGAGACTAAACCTGTTTTAATAGGGCAGAATGCTGCTGTATTCTGACATTGTTTAAGTACATTAATTAGCACTTCTAGTTAAAACTTATGTCTGCAGATAAAATGAACTTAAAATGAAGGGTTTCACAGAAATTAATCAGTGCTTTGCACAGTGGCTTCCAAACACATTGGCGAGGTCTAGCCTCTGTTCAGGGATTGAAAGTCATAGCTTTGCTAATCTTATGCTGTCTGCTTGATTTTAAAAACTAGGAAAAAGAAAAAAAGAAAACCCAAAAAAAGCAAATGACCCAAACCAACCCTTCAGATGCTAGTGAAGTAATTTTAGGCCTGTTTGAGTAGATGTTTGTTGGGCTGATGTGGCATTAATGATCTTTTTTACATTCATTGTTACATGAGTTCACCCCTTAGTATAGCTGATTTCAGTCCAAATGTAACTACTGCTATTAAGATTTCTTTGGGTTTTTTTCATGTGGTTTCCATTCAAGCGGTTAGTGCCATTCTGAAATACCTCAGGATTTTATAGTAATTGTACTTAAAGTAAGCTGATATGGTCAGTGTATATAACAATATATCTGTACCAAAGTTACAAAATAATGGAAGTTACAAGTTACAAAGTATCGAAAAAGATAAGTAAATGTCATATCTTGCCTCTTTGTTCAGGCCTTTAAGACTGTTCTGCAATGGTTAATTTAAAGGTGCTGGTTGTCTATGTAGTTTGCATAACTAGAGACACTAACATACTTTTTGGGGGACATAGCAGCTTTTGTTAATTGGTTGTGTGCTTGTCAGGCATAACTGAAGTTACTTTAGGGCACATAGTCTCTTGTATTTTTCTATGTATTGAAGTATTTGACATCTGTAGACCTTGCTGAAGTCTTGGATAGAGAAGTTCTAAAACTAGTCTGAAACTTGTGTTCATCAAATGAATCGTGTAGGTTTATTTTTATTTGGTAGCTCTCTTCAGAATTTACGCAAGTGACTTGTATGAATTAAAAAGTAAATAATATTTGTTTTTTTAATATATTTGAACCCAAAACATGATGTTGTATGCTACAACTGAATTTTCAGGTAGCTCTTTTGGTCATTTGTAGGTATCATGTTTTGAATCTTGCGGTGAATGCTGTAGGACAGTAAGCTTGTGCTAGAATTGGCTCTTGGTTTGTTTCAGTTAAGGATTCAGCTTCTGGAGATTGTTGTTCCTTCTCAATGAGAGCCATTTAGGTGATATTTTTACTGGTATAAACCAGCAAATTTGAGTCTTTGGAGCCTTGCTGTGAAAGGTTAATAGATTTGCCAGCTTTCTGCATATACTATTTTGCATGTTTTCCCTCCACTTCCTCTTTGAGTTATGTTCTTTTGCACTTCCCATGTGCAACCACACTGGTGAGTGATATAAAATATGCTCATTTCTTATACACTTCTGTATAATTTTTACCTTTGTGTTGACAAATGTAAGATCAAATACTCATACTGTCGACAGTACTAGTCCTGTGCACTTGGCCTCACTTACATACTCATATATACTATACTCATACTCTGGTCAGAGTTTGTCTGACACTATGTGCAGAACATTTTAGCTCAGTTGTGGATAAAGTGTTTGTACTAGGAAAGGCACCTTGTTCACTGAGTAAAGGAGGAGAGACTTTTGACACTTTTCTTTGCCTTCACCACAGGATGATGGCTGCCTTTTGTGTTGTGTTGTTGGCTGGAAATCGAGGTGCTAATGAAGAAAGTGGGACCTCCTCTGTACCTTTTCCTTCCCCATCCCTGCTAACATGCGTATTGCAACAGTCCCTTGAAACTTCATGGGCTTTTTGTCCGTATGTTTGAATTTATTTTTTTATGAGGCTAATGCCAAAACTTGTGGTTTTTTGTTTTGTTTTGTTTTTTGCTAGTGATGCTAAGCCCTGAAAGGTGTAAATCATATTGCCTGTTGTTAACATGCATAATACTATCTATTGTTGGTCATTACTGCTGATGTCTAAGATTAATATGCTTCTGCTAGATACTCACCTACAGGTCTACTTGATTAAATAAGCTCCTGTTTAATTTACCAACTTGCAAATTCTTTTAGAAGTTTTCCTTTCTGGTAAAAAATAAAGTAAAAATTAAAAGGTATGCTTAATTGATTATTTTTTTAAGTGTACATGCACTGCAGAGGATAGCATGTATAATATGCTTACCTTTGAATTTGTTTAATTGCTCAATTGCAGTATATCAAAGGATATGTTGCAAGTATATTTTGGAAGCTTGTTACCCTTTTTTTCTTTTACATAATGGAGAGTAACAAATCTTATGTTTTACATAAGACAGAAAATCATTCTTCATGGTCTGCTTTATCCATCAACGTTCTGAGTAAAATGTCAGTGACTATACAAGCTGAAGTTAGTTAAAATTAAAGTGACCTGTTTAAGAAAAAGTGTGAAATATGTGAGCATTCTTTAAACCACAGATGCATTTGGAATTGTTTCCTCAAAAGCATCATGTTATTGAAAGTCATTATTGTCTTAAAAATTTCAAAATTTTAAGCTGTTAATAGCGTGAAGTTTTGTGAATCTGAGACTTAACAATAATTTCACAAAGCAAAGCAGGCCTTGTAAATGGCTGGTTTGCATCTTAGTTTCAAAGAGCTGTGGTAGATCTTTCCTAAATTCCAAATTTGTACTGTTTTGTAAGATGCTTGGAAATCTTTTTTCTTTTTTTTTTTTTTTTTTTCCCCCTGGTAGGAAGAAAGGTGGTTGTATTCTCAATACCTTTTGCTCTTGATCTGCCTGTGACCAAAATTGCAAGCTTGCAAGAAGTATCTGCAAAATGCCAGGTCTTAATAACTGACAGGAAGTGCTAATCATCCACTTCAGTTTCTAAATTAGTAGGACCAAGTTCTTCGAAGTTCTTAATGCTAAAACTTGGTATTTCTGTTGTTATGGGACTGCTAAGAGCTAGATGTTGACTGGTTGTTTTTCTAGATAATTTCATCTTGCATTACATTAGATTATATCTGTTTTCCTAAGTGTCCTTACTCACCTCATCACTTTGAAAGCTGGATTTTAGAGTGCTTTGAGATTTATCTGACTGTAATGCTTGTTTTTCTTGGTAGTTGGTAATGCTGCTGCAACTGGCATTTTCCCTTCCTCCTGAACTGAAGCTTATGTTGAAGGGATTAAACTAAAGGTGTTCTGTAGCAGTGCTACTTCTTACCTCTGATTAACAAAATTTATAAAACAATATGGCATTGTGAAAACAGTGTTGCTTTTGTTCCCAGTGGACAAGGCAGAACATGTTGGAGGATGTGAAAGAAAAGTAAAAATTCACTAAGTAAATTCACAGAAGTTCACTAATCCTACCAGGAAATTTGGTCAAAAATAAGAGGTACTATTCCAAGTAGTTGTTAGAGAATTCTCCAGCTGAACGCCATTGACAGTTGGACATACCTTTTGGGCTTCTCTAAGTTTCCAGAAACATATGGATTGCTAGTTCTGTTTAAAGAGGCTCATGTCTCAGTAGTGTCAGTGTTGAAAGTGGAGAAAGGTGTGTATGCTCTAGCAGTACTCAAGCTGGGGGAAAACTTACTACCTGGTGATAGTAGCCATTGTTTTCTTAGAAATAATGTGTCAAACTTGTTATCTTAATCATGTGTCTAGTTGCTCTCCAGTTTGACAGGGCTGGACTAATCTGAATTACAGGTTCTGTTAATAAACTACTGTGGATCCCCAGCAAGCAGGTGTTAGGGGAATGTTTGTGCATGTAATTGCAGCAATGGATCCAAAGCTAGCTTCTGGAGTGTAACTCCTAGGGCTAGTAGTTAAGGGCAGGCTGAGGATGGTGTCTTCAGATCAGCTTCTGCAAAGTGGTAGGCTTTGCTGCAGCCTCTGTTGCGGTATAGTATGGCTATGTCATCAGTAGTTTCTGCTCCCCTCTTAATTCCATTTCTGTTTCCTATAATTTATTCTTCAGCTCTGTCCCATTTTTTTTTTTTTATTTTTTTTTTTATGTTTTGAGTTTTTTTCTGGAGTCGTACCTGCTTGCTGATCTTCTGAGAATGATTCTTGTAAGTAGCAATTAAAAATGGTTTTGTAACAGCTATTCATTTGTGTGATATTGACAGGTGATATTGGAAACTATTACTATGGACAAGGGCATCCGATGAAACCTCATAGGATCCGAATGACCCACAACTTGCTGCTAAATTATGGCTTGTACAGAAAAATGGAAATTTATGTGAGTATAAGCAATGGAATGTCCCCTGCAGCATTTTAAGTTATTTTAAAGGTCTTCAAGTGTTCTCACACAAATAAAAGGAGAAAAGTAGAAGTGGAAATGGCAAATACTTAGTGTGTTCAGAGATCTCTGTTAGAAGTGAAGCAATATTCTGTAATTGGTGAGGACTGCAGATTGTTGTACATGTCTGGAAGAAGTGCGGAGCCCCAGTAGAGAATTTTCACCAGTATTTCTGTGGTTGGGGGTGAGGTGTTAGGAAGACATTGGGGTAATTAATCAAGTTGCATGCTAACAACAGAGTATATTTTGTGTAAAGCAGCAATTCTATCAATTTAACTGTTCTCCCTTCAAATTAGGTTTCTTTCAAACTGTCTGTTTTAGCAAGTTCTTAGCTGATTTTGCAGGCCACTCTTGATTATTTCTGTAACTTGTTCTTGTCATCAGCGACCCCACAAAGCTACTGCGGAGGAAATGACCAAGTACCATAGTGATGAATACATCAAATTTCTCCGATCAATAAGGCCTGACAATATGTCTGAGTACAGCAAGCAGATGCAGAGATGTAAGTGTCAATATTAGGTTAACTGTGTGTGTACGTACTTTGATAGTTAGTGTTGTTTAAAACTCAGTATTTACCAATACAGAAGTATGAACATGGCTTAATGGTAGCGGCAGATTAGAGAAGTACTATAGCAAGACTAACATATGCCTGCCTTTAGCTACACTAAGCTGGGGACTTTTCTGTTAAAAGCAGCCATCTTGGCAAAATGTTCTTTTAAGTTTATGGAAGGATTTTTGCTTCCCCTTTCACAGGGTGTAGTCTAGATGTGAAGTAATAATTTTTGCAGTCTTAATGCACAGATTAAACTTAAGTTTGTGAAAGTGTCTTAAAATCTGTTCTCATGCAAAATCTTTCTGAAAAAAGAATGGCTTTTAGAAGAGAAGTAAATATGTATGAGAGTGTTATACATCAAGAAAAGGAGATACTCATTCCTCTTGGGTAGTAAAAATTTTACATTATTCACTGTTCACACTTTCTCTTAATTTATTCCTTTACTTACAGGAATAGGCTCAAAGTACTGTTAGGAATGCAGTTTGACAGCTATTATATCAATTTAAAAGGCAGTCTTGTAACTTCTTTATGATGCCTTAATCTCAGCAAATTATTTTTCCAAGTAATTGTGCATTTCTTAACATGACCTGTTAATCAGACTTCTAAAATCTAAAAATGATCTAACTTCTTAGCAAGGTGACAAAGCTTCCCATGGAAACTAAAAATAAAAATAGTTTAGTCATGTCAGATTAAGACTTTACATTGGTTTTGGTGATAAAATTTGTCAAAAATGAGGCACAGGCAGGAGTAGTTAAAATGCCGAATGAACTATACTTGCATCTGTGTTATCCATGCATATAGCAATGGATTTGGAATGATGTTTTTGAAATGTGATACATTTCTTACACAGTTAATGTTGGAGAAGATTGTCCTGTATTTGATGGCCTATTTGAGTTCTGTCAGCTGTCAACTGGAGGCTCTGTTGGTAAGTAAAGGTTGTTTGCCAGCTGTTTTGTGGTTTCATTACATTTATGTCAGCAACTTAAAACTTTGATAGCATATTTAAAACTGAAGCAAATATAAGTGTCTCTTTTTAAAGAGGGAGATAATAATCTTTAAGTCAGTTACAGACTGAAATGTGAAATGGATCGAGTATCTCGGTAAGAGATCAGATCTAGGATCAATTTATTAGAAATTAATATACTATTTTATGTAACAGATTTAAAGGCCGTTAGAAGTTTCTAACTGCGTTTCTTTTAATTTTTGTGTTTGTCTTTTTACAGCTGGGGCAGTAAAATTGAACAGACAACAGACAGACATGGCTGTTAATTGGGCTGGAGGACTTCACCATGCCAAGAAATCAGAGGCATCTGGTTTCTGTTATGTCAATGATATTGTGCTTGCTATCCTTGAGTTACTGAAGTAAGTGTATGCTGGGAGCAAGATAAAGTATCAAATTCAAGTATTTAAGTATCTGAAGATATGGATTGTAATACTATTTCAGTGAGTTTCCGTAGCCCATGTTGTACAATTTCAGTTAAGAAAATGTCAAGCTTTGCCTGGTTTGGTTTCAGCAAGAAGATACAGACAAACTGAAAAGATAACTAATAGGAGATAGGCTTAAAACAGGTACTTAGAAGTACTTCTTTACACAGAGTATACTTAACTTCTGGAGCCTGCTGCTACAGGAGGCTGAAGGAAGCAGACAGCAACAGCAGATTAAAAGAGATTAAACCTAATCATGGGCAAGAGGTCTGTAAATGGATGTTAAACATCCAAGCAATAATGTACCCTCTAAAACCCTATATGCTGTAATTCTAGATGGTGGGAGAAGTATGAGGGTAGCAGACTGCATTTTGTAAATGTTAATCTGTTGCTACTCATGGGGACAGAATAGTGAGCTAGATGGATCACTGCCCTGGCCCTTTATGGCAGTGATTATGTTCACAATCATACACCCATTTGGTTTCTCAATATGCCTGCTTGTTCCCTGTCATTTGAGTCACTGCTAAACTAAACAGGAATATTCAGGGAAGAGCATGCGCTAAGTTTCTTTGGATTGTTATGTGAATTAATGTGGCTGTTATGAATAAATAATGAAATAACAGCTGTGCTGCTGTGACTGCAAAATAAAAAAATGAGGAGTAATGAAGAAGTGGTCATATAATTAACTTACAGCAGTAATGCTTCACTAAAATTTCAAATCCTGAGTGTTACTTGTGCTGCTTCAGGGGACTGTATCTCTTCTAATAACACATAAATCTCATTTATTACAAAAAATATTTGAGATATTTGACTTTTGTTAATGTAACAGCTGAGTCTGCTGGTGAGGGATGGGGGAAGCAGCTGTAATCTGGAAGTGTTTTTTAAAGATGAAAAAGGTTTCTAAATGCACCAACAAATAGTGAATGTTAACATAATTTTAATGTAAGGCATATATTCAGAGTCTGTCTCTGCAGTTTGAGAAAAGCTATGATTTTCTGTGGTCCAGTCTCAAACTTGTTAGCTTAATGTGTTTGTGAAGGAAAGAAACTTTCAAATAATTATTGGTTATGTATCCATGAGGGACTGTCCCGCTCAGTGTCTTGTTAAGCGAAAAATCTTAGCCCACCTGAAATTATGGTTGCTCAGATTCACATTTTCTAGCAGTATGCAAAGCATGATGGAAATGCATCTTCTGATGTTGATAGAATTTAAGAGATACTTACTGTTGTTTGCAATGCTCTGAGGCTTCAAACAACTGGTTTCTACTAAGCAGTAGTGTAATAATTTCATGCTAATAGTAAGGTTGGTACTCTTGGAAATAAGAATGTGCCTATCTGTGCTAGTAGCAGAGGTGAAGAAGAAACTAAATAGAAAATAAGTATTTAAATTCAATATTTTGTGGGCTTATGGATCATGGGTTCTTCCTGCTTCTGGCACTATGCTGTTTCAAGCATGCAGTGAGATGTTTTAGTGTAGGCTGTGTTGATAATTATTGAGAAGGCAGAAAGAAATGCCGTGTGAAAGGGATGAATTCAGCAGGTGAGAACAACAGAAAGTCGTGTGGACAGAAACACAAGGTATAGCTTCTAGGAGGTGATACAACTTGGGGTAAGTACTAATATAATTGCATATGTAAATTATTTTGATGAAGATGAACTTATTTTTATTATTATCTAAACTATATTGAGAATTCTAAGACCATATGGTGACTTCTACCAAAGTCATCAAAATGATCATAAGCTTGGGTTTTATTTGTTTGGTTTTTATCATTGGGTTTTTCCTTGTTAGGTAAGGGTATATTATGAACATAACAAATAATGATGATTTCTCATACAATATTTTCTTTTTAGGTATCACCAAAGAGTGTTGTATATTGATATTGATATCCATCATGGTGATGGTGTTGAAGAAGCATTTTATACTACAGATCGTGTCATGACAGTATCATTCCATAAGTATGGTGAATATTTTCCAGGCACAGGGGACCTTAGGGTAAGGTTGAATATGAAATTTCATTAGGTGATAAATTCCTCCTTATGGTCTTGCTTGTAGATACTGTTTTCATGCTAGGTTACAGTAACTGTGTCCAATAATAATATACAGCAGCAACTTTTCAGAAAGTATGTTAGTCAAGAGTGATAGATTTGAAGAACCTTAGGGGAAAAAAAAAAAACAGGATAGTGGGGAAGTAAATTACTCACTTCTTCATGAAATTGTCACTTTCACTTCTGGATAAATCGTCTGAAATTTTTTTTTAGTTCAAATATATGATTACTTCACTTAGATTTTGGCAATGTCTAGGAAGACAATGTGATATATTTATAATGACTGCGTTTCAGTTCTGCATGTGCAGTGAAAAGTAGTTGTTTGGAGATCTCATGGCTTCAAAAATTATTTCATATCTTAGAATAACTTCATGCTAGAATCACAAAGCTTTAGTTGCAACTTGAATTTGTTTATGTTCTATTTGTCTGGTAATATAATTGACTCATTTTTTGAGAATTTCTTATGTCATAAAGTTCTCTTTATGTTCACTGCTGAAGAAGTTTAGTATGCCCCACATACAGTTGTGTACTGAGCCTTATAACATTGGCCTGCGAAGAGTTATCATTTAAGATGTAGAATTTCTGGCAAAGCTGAGAATGGAAACCAGTTTTCCTGGCCCTTCATGTTAAATTTGCTAGTCATTCGTCATGTTAGACTCTTGTCTGTTAGAACAGGAAATTGTTCCACTTCACAACTTGAACAAGTATTTAAAGTATTAGGATTAATATATAATTAAGCCTAGCTTTAAACTCTTAGATTAAACTTCTTACCAGAGGCTCTCCATGGGTAAGTCACTCCTCTGGTGTCAGCAAGTTTGTACATTAATTTATGCATACAGTTAGTCATTTTTTTTTTTAAATTGTAAACACTTCTGGAAAGTTGACCTACAGAACTGCTTCATTAGGAAAGAATTCACTGTTTTCCTACTACCTTTAAATTGATTCAAGTGATGGAGATGTTTGTGTTTATGCTGATATTCCTGAAATGTGTGCTTCCCAGTGTGCTGATGATACCCAGAGGACCCAGAAGTAAATTAAAGTTGAGCTTTAAATCAGTGAGGTGCTAAGCCTTCATTTCAGTGTGATTGTTGGAGCCAAATATTATTATTAATAATGATTAATAGTGATTAGATACTGTTAAACTGTGTTCTAAATTGATTTAGGTAGAATCAGATAAGGCATTGTTTTATCCGTGTGCTTTAACTTGTCTGGCCACAAGGTGGTAGTGGTGCTTCAAAAAAAAGCAGCTCAGACCAGGATGTTTATCATGACAAGCTGTTGTTGCTGAATTTGGCTGGATTTATTTTTCTTTTTTTTAAGGGTTAGATATCTTGGCTTTTTAGAAATAGCATTTCCCGTTGACACAGAAGTTTATGGACTCTTCGCCTCGCCACACCCAGGACAAAGAATTTAAAGATAACAGTTGAAATAAATAGATGAATATTGTGTTACTGAGATTTTTTTTCAGTAGAGTGTCAGCGACAAACAGTACTTCAGGCATAGTAACTTTTATTCTGTGCTGCTAGCTAATATTTTGAAATGAGCATTGCCTGCATAAAAACTTCAGCGAGCTTTACCCATAGGAAAAAAAATTAGCTTTTTCCGATCTCCAGAGCTTGCAAAACTAGTTGAACTAAAGGGAGAACTATTTCTCTGAAAAGTCAGTGTTCCTTCTGGAAGCTGGTGTTGCGCTGCTTGCTTCTGCTCAGCTTGATCTACTGTTGCTGGTTATTTGCATGAAGTTTAACAGCTAAATCTGAGCTTTGTTTTTTGTCAGTGGGCTCCATTCAAGTTTGTTTCTGTAATTCTTTAGTTATTTGGTCTAGTTTGCTTATCAGGTTACACTTATTTGATGCAGGAACAAATCATGCATCAGCTGATGGTTTTGTGACTTCAGCTCCATCAGTGTAGCTCACAGAGGTTTTCTAGTTCAGCTACATTCATTCATTTTTCTACTGAAGGTATTGCACATCTGAACTTCCAGTGTCCTTAGTAAGTTATTTGATTTTCTACATATCTTAGATAATAGCATTAACCTTCTAAGTAGATAGGTCAGTTGAGACTGTAGTACTACATAGAGGCCCAGGTTCTGTGTGGAAATTTGATCTGTTGATGAATGGGCAACTACCATAATGCTATATTGTTTCTTTAGTGTTTATAACCAATGCAAGTATCAGTTAGAGAAAACGTCCCTTGGGTAGCTCAGGCTGGAAAATAATTACCTAGGTTAGTGGGAAATTGTGTGAACATTTGGCTATTTTATATTCTAGGGTAAAGTCAGTTTAATGACTTCTTTTTTTGGTTGTTTTTTGTGTTGTGTGGGTTGGGGTTTTTTTGTTGCTGTTTTAATCTGGAAAGCAAGGCACTATCACCTCAGAAAAATCAGCATTTGAAAGCCTAGGTAATTCATTTTGGGAGATTCTGGATAACTGTTATGCTGCAGATCAGCCAGAGTTTTTAGTTCAGCAGGGGTCTTCAGTGTCACTAATCTTGCAATGCTATGAAATAATGACGTGCTAGAAGGAACAAAAAAAAAATTCAGCTGCTAATGTTGTGTTTATGCTGCATTGGGCCATTTGTCCCTGTCCTCATGTCTGCCTTTGTCCCATCCCGTGTTGCCAGTGTCTCCCCGCACACAACGCACATGCACACACACACGCACGCACGCACCCCTCCCAGTGAAAGATAGTTACTGGAAGTGAAATGTTAGTGTTGCCTTCACTGCTAAGGAGGCTTCATTCAGGAAGAGGGAAAAGTCCATGGCTATTTCAGTAGCTAGTGTTGAGAAGTTGAATATAAGTTCAGTATTTGTATTGCTGGGCCATCATATTGGTGCCTTGTAGTTTTTCAAGGAGGTTGGGCCTGAAGTGTGCTCTTTTTGTAGAGCTGGTGTTTGAAGGTAGTTTACAGCCAAACTGAACAGATTAAATCTTAGTATCGTCCCCAGTGCATCCTTATTAGTGGCAGAGATCTGCTCTGTGTACTGGGTCAGTTTCTGTCTGTCTTAGTGATGAGCTAAAGGGAAGAAATAGGAATGAGTGGCAAGCAGGGATCTTTAGGTTTTAAGCTGTTTCTGCTTAACTGTTTTTACTGTCTGAAACTGATGAGTTGCGTTTTGTCTTTTTTGTTTTAAATCTTTGAATTAAAACAGTCAAATGTACACCAAGACCAAGTTTGTAGTCAGTATAACTCCTACACTACAGAATGATTTTATGGGAGAATAGGAATCACGTAAGGTATTTCACCTGTTTTATCTCACAGACATGAATAATGGTACAAAATGGCTCAGTGGACCTGTGTAGATGTTTTCCCATTATACCATCACGTGCTTCTGTGTTTGTAATAAAGCATTTGTCGTCTTTGCTTATATAGGACATTGGTGCGGGAAAAGGCAAATACTATGCTGTCAACTTTCCAATGAGAGATGGTATAGATGATGAATCATATGGACAGATATTCAAACCAGTGAGTACTTTTTTTTTTTTTAAGCTCTCTAAAAGGATGCTTGCTCAATATTGTGAGTGTATTTCCATAACATGAATTAATTCATTAATTGGTGTTTTATCCTGATTATAGATTATATCCAAAGTAATGGAGATGTACCAGCCCAGTGCTGTGGTATTACAGTGTGGAGCAGATTCACTGTCTGGTGACAGGCTGGGATGTTTTAATCTTACTGTTAAAGGTAAGCAGAAAAGTGTGTGTGTTTGTAACTTTATTTAATAGAAACCTCTACCCTTCATACTATTTTTCAAGACACTTGCATGATGAGGACTGGAGTCACAAAGATTTTGTTCATTACTATGATTAATCACCTCTTTCTTTGCTATACAGGAGTGGCCAAAAGAAACCCAGAAGTTGCCTCTTTCTTTCTGTCCGTCTAAAAAAGTTAAGCTTGGTTTTCCATGTTTTTCCTAGGCACTCAAGTGTTTCCCTTTCTTCTATGCACAGACTTTCTGTAGCTTTAAAGCAATGTTCTGAAATGGCAGGACAAGAGGAGTTGTCCTACTGCAACACTTATTATGATGGGCGAATAAAAAAAACTAGTGATTCACTTAGTAGGACTGCTGATGCTAAACATCAAAACCTGTTAGGTGTAAAGTAGGTATTACTGAAATGAAAATACTTATTAATGTTAAATTTGTAGTGGTATTTATTGTTACACTGAGCCTTATGTTAACATTTTTATAAACTTCTACAGGATTAATTTTCTTCAGTGTTCCTTACGCTTTTATAAAAAAAAAAGCGATTCTCAAAATCGGGCTGAGATGCTAATTTAGCAAACAACATAAATATTACTCTTACTATTGATCGTAATTAATAATGCATTGCATGTATGTTGAACTTCTGCTAAGCCTTGAATCCAACCTATTTGAATCATTCATTTTCTGGGTTTTCTTGGGTTTGTGGTTTCTTGAAGCAATTCGTTTTATAGGCAACAAAATGCAGTATAGTATCTGTTGGGTCTGCAGTGTTTCAGGGTTCTTTTCTTGATTTGCACCAGGTGGCAAAGCTACTTCAGTTGCTCATACAGCTCAGATTTTTTTCCATCTTACATATCTTGGAAACCAAGAGAGCTGCTGCCTCCTACAGATGCCTTTCAGTATGCTGTATCTCCCTGGAGTGTGTACTGTCTTGGCACCAGTTCACTCTGTAAGCAAGACTTAGCAACCTCTAATACAGGTTCAAATTTAGAAGTAGAAGGACCAAGTAACTGATTTATTGTTTTCCCTTCTTTCCCTGTTGCATTTGACCTGAGAAATTGTCCCTAGATTTGTTACTGTATGTTGACTTCAGTTATGAACAGACAAAATGCTAAACTTCCTAAGAGCATTTCAGAAAAGCAGCGATAGATCATCATGCAAAGTCTCTGAAGACTGGGGTGGATAATTAATGTTCAATGTATTTTGTACATTTCTTATCTGTAGGTCTTGACTTCTTGTGAGGTCGTACTTAGTTCTAGGGGGAGACAGTTCTGTTTTACTTGAGTCAGTTCAGTTCTTACATGATAAGTGCAACTGCATATGTCTTATTAAATATTTAATTATTTTCTCTTTAATAGACATTTTGCATATATTGTCAACTCTTTTTGTGTTTGACAGGTCATGCTAAATGTGTGGAAGTTGTAAAAACTTTTAACTTGCCATTGCTGATGTTGGGAGGAGGAGGATATACAATTCGTAATGTTGCTCGATGCTGGACATATGAAACTGCTGTTGCCTTAGATTGTGAAATTCCTAATGGTAAATATTAATACCCAAGTTAATATTTTCTTAAAAGAATAATCATGAGAGGGTTTAAGTGAACAGACAGCAAATATTTCTAAGCATCTGTTTAGAATAAACAATGTAGAAAGTTATTGTTAGGATTTAGACAATAAAATTTCAGTAGCTTATGCACTAAATAAACATAAGTGTTTGGGTCTTCTTTTATGCCTTAGCAAAAGTTTTAAATGATTGGATCATTTTATGAAAATTCAAATTATCTAAAACTTACAGAACCTTACTTGTAACTATTTTTAATATGAATGTCATCAGTATGATAGAATATATCCTGCATTTCGATTGTAACGGGTAGATCTAAGTAAGTTGGGCACCACAGACATACTATTCAAAAGAAATTAATGAGTCTGCAGGTGTCTGTTTTACTGTGTGAAACAACTGTTTCTTCATTGTATCCATGACTTAAAAGTAACTGTGAAAGTATATTGACTTTGTTCATTTGACTCAATTTTGCCTATACAAGCTCTCTTAAAACAATTTAGAAACCAAAAGAAGCAATAGTGGACTCCTTTTGCATTGTTGAATAATGAAGTAGTTTCTCTAAGGAAGATCCCCAAAGGTCCTGCACTCCCTTTACTTTTGGCCAAATATATTTCTGGACATGTTTTTTGGAATGTCTTTTTGCAAAATTATTTGGACTGGTTTGTTGTGCATCAGTCACCAGTACTTTTTGTGTTGGACTGCAGCTTTTCCTGATAACCTTTTGCTGTTCATTTATCTCTTGCTGGATTCATAGTGTTTCCGTCTGACTTCAGTGGAATGCTGCTGTCAGTGAGAAAGGAATATTTGGACAATACCTTTCAAGATGTATATTTTCCATTGTGCATGTCAGTTTATATTCTTTGTCAGTCAAAGTTTTTGAAGAGAGTCTTTAACTTTGGTGATTAGATGTTCCAGTCAGGGGACAGTTACGTGTGCAAGTATAAAAAGCGAGGGAAGGGAAAGGGGGAAATGAACAGATATGGGCATCACTGAATTGCTGTACAGCGCTCACTTACCATGGATGTTGAGCTGGCTGTAATTGTCAGCTTAGTATTGAGTATTACATATTTTACTGAAGGAATATTTTGAATGGCTCACTTAAACCTTTTGAACTGGATTGATTTTGAAAACAGCCGTAAGAAATCATCAGTTGATCTTCTCTTTCCTGCAGAAGTAGCATTTTTAATTATTTTCTCAAATCTGTGTGTGTTGTTCCAGTGTATGTTCTAACATGATTGCAGTAGAACTTGTTCTTTGTATTTTGCTAACAAATTTGAGTTCATTTACTGAATAATTCAGAGGAAAAGCACTGAACAGTTTAGGCAGTACTTAATTAGTGCTTACCTGAATGCTTCAGGTTTGATAGTTCTCTAACTAAAATCCTGTTAAAGCAATTGCTGCATTTAAAATGTTTAAAATCTTCTGGGTACAAGGATGTGTTTTGTGTCTTGGTTTATAGAGTTGCCATACAATGATTACTTTGAGTATTTCGGACCAGATTTCAAGCTTCATATTAGTCCTTCGAATATGACTAATCAGAATACACCAGAATATATGGAGAAGATCAAGTAAGTAGTGATTATCATATTTGTCACGTAGGTCATGTGGATCGCATTTGTCTAGAGGGTTTGTTAGGGTGTTTTCTAAAACTGTGCTTTCCTCTGTTAGAATCTAAAAATAAATGCTGAATAGATTTTACATATATTTTTCATTTCTGTAAGAGGAACTTTTTAGAAGTCTCTTCCTACAACAGTATATATGCTTGTGAAGTCCTATGCCTATAAATATGAAAATTTAAGACCCAGCTTGGATTTTGACTTTTTCCATCCTCTAGAGACATGACTGTTTTACTTGGCTTCCTCTTACAACTTTGTAGAAAATTTATCCCACCAGGAAGGGGGCTGGTATGCCATAATGATTAGGATTTATAATTCTCGGCTCCATGTCAAAACACAAACTGAGGTTGTCATCCTTTGTAGTTGTCAGCTGTAAAAATAAAAAGTCACATGTGAGCTTGGACATCCAAAACTATGGAAAGATAGCAATATGTGTGCAGGCAGTTGAGTGACTTTGGTTTGACAAATCCACATGGTTTGAGAAGTGCCCATTGCCAAGCTGATGGCAACCTTATGAAGTTTAACCACAGAATCATAGAATAGTTAGGGTTGGAAAGGGCCTTAAGATCATCTAGTTCCAACCCCCCTGCCATGGGCAGGGACACCTCACACTAAATCATGCCAACCAAGGCTCTGCCCAACCTGGCCTTGAACACCACCGGGAATGGAGCATTCACAGCTTCCTTGGGCAACCATTCTACTGCCTCGCCGCCCTTACAGTGAAGAACTTCTTCCTTATATCCAGTCTAAACTTCCCCTGTTTGAGTTTGAATCCGTTACCCCTTGTCCTGTCACTACAGTCCCTAACGAATAGTTCCTCCCCAGCATCCCTGTAGCACTCTTTAGATACTGAAAGGCTGCTATGAGGTCTCCACGCAGCCTTCTCTTCTCCAGGCTGAACAGCCCCAACTTTCTCAGGCTGCCTTCATAGGAGAGGTGCTCCACCCCCCTGATCATCCTCATGGCCTTCCTCTGGACTTGTTGCCTGGGACTGCTCCGACCCAGGTGTAGGACCTTGCACTTGGCATGGTTAAATTTCATATGGTTGGCACCAGACCACCTCACAAGCGTGTCAAGGTCCCTCTGGATGGCATTCCTTCTCTTCAGCGTATCAACTGAACCACACAGCTTGGTGTCATCGGCCAACTTGCTGAGGGCGCATGCCAAATGCAAGGTCCTACACCGGGGTCGGAGCAATCCCAGGCACAGCTACAGGTGGGGCAGAGAAGAGATTCAGAGCAGCCCTGTGGAGAAGGATTTGAGGGTGTTGGTTGATGAGAAACTTAACATGAGCTGGCAGTGTGTGCTCACAGCCCAGAAAGATAACTGTATCCTGGGCTGCATCAAAAGGAGCGTGACCAGCAGGTCAAAGGAGGTGATCCTGCCCCTCTGCTCTGCTCT
>WYDI02018805.1:0-20206 GCA_009867235.2 Psittacus erithacus | reverse complement strand
GCAGAGCATGAGGCTCAGAAAGTCCTTGGTCAGACTAAACATTCTAAGCAGTAGCTAAAAACATCAGTGTTATCACCACTGTTCCCAGACCGAAAGTCAAAAACACAGCACTGCACCAGCTACTAAAGAAGGAGAAAAAATGACTGCTGCTGCTGAACCCAGGACATGGGGTTTTCTGTTGTTTTTTGTTGCTTGTTCCTCCTGCATTTTAAAAATTAGTTGACAAAATGCTAATCATTGTACTTGCAATTTCTTTACTGATTCATTCTTCTTTCATATATTCATGTATGCTTTCTGAAAGCAAACAGAGCTGGTAAATGATTGATATGTATTAATCTGTAGACAAATACACAATCCCAAAGAGAATTTTGCAGAATGAAAGCTATGCACTTGCAGCTTGACAGTTTCTCTACCTTTCTGTATTTATGACAGCAACAGGTTTTCAACACTACTCTGTGTCCTCAAGTCACAAACAGTAAGAAGTACTGAATTATAGAATCACACTTAAAAGTAAATTTCCTCTTAAAATACAGAATACTTGCAGCTTTTCTGACTCAAGGTTCCAATTTCTAAGGAGATAATAATACAGAAAGACCTTAATGCAACTTTGAAAATAGTAAGTCCTCTGTGCATGAACTCTAATACTCCCTGCAATTTATGGGCCAAGTCAGGGAAGATCCATTAATTTCATTTGAACTTATCCTGGTATTCATCTGCTGAAGGTTTGCCTCAGCAATTATATCCCTGTACAGTGTGATCATATAAACAATAACAAATCAGGCTTCAACAAAGGCACATACTCAGACACAAGCACTCCATACTGTTCTAGCCACCAAGCAGACATCTCTCAATGGCAATGCCAATTAAGCAGCTATGAAAACCCAACAACGTTAATTAAACATGAGAATTTACAAAGGACCTCATGCAAGAGACTTGTATGTCTCACAGCGGCTTTCTGAAAGAGTCATAATACATTTGGATACTTACCAGAATGTGTCCAAGTCAACAAATCCCCTTCTGATCCAGTTACTTGGAACACAAAGTTCCCCCCCTGCCAAAGGAGTCGGCACAGGCTGCCTGTTGTTCAACATTTCCTTATCAACTCTGCTGCACTTCTGGAAAGGTTAGCACAGCCAGTCACATAAGATAAAGCAGCATTTCCCACATCAGATTCCTATCCAGATCCATAGTTCCGACATGGAGCTGTATCATTATCCCAGGAAGGGGTCCTTCTGCAGAGAACCCATGGCCTGTGTGTGCTTTTTCTGCTCTCTCAAGTGAGACAAGTACCATCCAGCAGGGTTTAACTCTGTCATTTTCTCTCAGAACCTGCAATTATCTTCCAAAGGCGACACTTCAGTCTGTTTAACCGATGAAAGGCCAAAGACTCTCAGTGGCACAAAGTGACGGCTAGGGGAATATCTCATCAGCATTGAATCAAATCAAGACACAGCATTCAGCGATGTTTGCCCAGTACACCAGTTTAATGCCTTTCTGTGACTCAGGCTCCGTACAGGCTTTTCACTTATTTAATCAGTTTTACTTCATTCACTCTTTTAATATACAGCTAAATGTTCAGGGCAGGTCTGATAATTTTCTCATAAAGCTGTTGGAACCTTTATTGCTCTGGGCCTACTGGACTGCTCCTATGATCAGCAGTGGGAACTGTACATGAGGGATAGTAGTCTATAAAGGGTGATTAATATTTATCATGATCTTCTTTATTAATAGACAATTGCAATATTAATTCCAGCCGCATACAACAGTACATTCTCTGTCTTACAATGGGAAATAAATCACATCAGGCTTATAGGTCCTTCCCTTTGAAAACAAAACAAAAAATGTTTTACAGACTACTGAAATACAGCTACTTCCTGCAGCAGAAAATTATTTGAACATGCATCCGTACCATGATACATTATAACACCATTATTTAGAGTAGAACAAGAGAAGGTAAAAGATTCTATTTTTCATTCAGAGCTGCAGGAATTATTTGAAAAGTAAGAACAGTCCAATTCGGTCTTAGTGGACTACATTGAGTTACTGAAGCATCATGATCTCATTAAAATGTGCTCTAGGATCTCTAATAACTATAAGAAAAAGGCTTCATTTTTATATCTTCATTGGAAACAAACAAACAAAAGCTTTGTCAGCAGCAGCCTTCTTTACTTCTTTGTTCAACTATAACTATGTGATAATACAGATGTATCTATGCCATCTATCTGGACTTCTGTAAGGCTTTGACACAGACCCCCACAACACCCTTCTCTCTAAACTGGGAAGATTTTTCTGGGCCTGATAATCATCCAAGTTCCCATAAACCCTCATGCGGAGTTGTAATACATAAAGACACTTACACTTTCCTTGCTGGCTCATCTGTACTGTTCTTGTAACATCCCCTGTGTGTACACAAAGAAAAGCAGCAGAAACTAGGCTTAGCTCCTAAACTTTGGGGCTGTAGTAGTGTCCCATTAATCTTTCTGATTTACAGTCTGTTAAAGGGAAGAGTAGATAAAGGGAGAAAGAGACAAACAGGGAAGGTGAGATTCACCTGACCAAGGTAGGTATGTAAACAAGACTAAATGAATCGTGCTCTAGGAAGGGCTATTTCTATCCACTGCTTGCCAAGTTTGCATAGACTTCTAGTTCGCATAGAATCATAGAATAGTTAGGGTTGGAAAAGACCTTAAGATCATCTAGTTCCAACCCCTCTGCCATGGGCAGGGACACCTCACCCTAAACCATGTCACCCAAGGCTCTGTCCAACCTGGCCTTGAACACCACCAGGGAGGGAGCATTCACAACTTCCTTGGGCAGCCCATTCCAGTGCCTCACTACATGTATGGTAAAGAACTTCTTCCTTATATCAGTCTAAACTTCCCCTGTTTAAGTTTGAACCCGTTACCCCTTGTCCTATCACTACAGCCCCTAATGCATGCAGACATTTGTATCACAGAAACAGTTTCTTTACAAGAAAGCGCGACCAAACAGTCCTAATCTCTGCATAGGCACATATACTCTAAAACCTGTACTCCAGCAAGAAGGATTATCCAGCTAATCATAAGGAAATGACTGAAACAAAAAAATCCCATTATGTGCGCATTAAATGGGCATTAAAGCAGGATATATAGAACACATTCATGTTCATATTCACTGAATAGCCTCATTTTTCAGTGAAGTAATTTACATCTAGTTATAGAAGTTCCACTGATTTGCAAGCACAAGTAGTTCATCCTGACATGTGAAGTAATGTCTTCTTTCACAGAATTCCAGAAAACCAACATTTCTGAAGCTAATTTTGTAAATACTACAGGTAGCTTGGACATGAGACTCACTGGAATTTTCACTGACAACTCTAAGTGGTTTGTGTCTCCATAATATTTTTAACATAATTCTGTATTTCTATATTTTTAATTTCCTAATAGATTTCTAACTTCAGCTCTGAACCAAGCCAGACCTTTTGTTTCCTGAAATCAGAAAACAAAAGAAGTGAATGCAAGAAATGAGCCAGAGTAATTATGTTTCCCCACAATATGGTCTCCCTTGAGGGACCAATATGCCCACTGTTATGAAATATCAAATCACTGTAGCATTTATCTGTAGGAACTGAAGTGTTATAGCATCAATCCTCTCTTCAGAAATCAATAAGAGACTGTTTA
This sequence comes from Psittacus erithacus, assembly GCA_009867235.2. Taxonomy (NCBI): domain Eukaryota; kingdom Metazoa; phylum Chordata; class Aves; order Psittaciformes; family Psittacidae; genus Psittacus; species Psittacus erithacus. The sequence continues at coordinate 16,547 of WYDI02018805.1, read as the reverse complement.
ATATTTTATTGCTTTTTCTAGTGGCGACTTGCTCAGTTTTGAATGAGTTACTAGCTTTTAGTAAGTCACAAAAATCCAGATAAGGCAAGACAGGATTTAAAGCAGTATTTTAGTCTCTGTTACCACAGCCTTTGTATAAGCTGTCGTAGAGAGTTTATCAAGGTCCTGCTAGTAGAAGGTAAATCAAGCTTCCAGTTCTTACCTCTTCAAAATATGTTTCATCTTCAAAATATGTTCACTGAAAGATCTTGCTAAGTGTCTGATGCCTGTTATTAAAGAGGTCAAAAACTAATTAATGTGCTAAAGGCTCATGCACTTTAAAGTCAATGGGATTTACTGTTCTATTGATTGAGTCCTGCCATGACACTTATTTTGTCTTTTTTCATGTCAGATTTAGGTTTTGGTCTGTATTTGGAATATATTCAGTTAGATTTAGTGTTTCATCTCATGAACTAACGGTGAAATAGATAAAAATTCTGTAACCTACAGGGTACAAAACTGACTTTCTTCCTCATTTTCTAATTGAGAAACACTAATACAATCTACTCTATGCCTATAGAAAATACATCTTTTCCTGATCCTCCCATCCTTCACCACGAAGACTACATCAGTCAAGTCAATCAGCATGTCATGTGCCCCCCTGTCTTCCTTGATGTGCAAAGCACAGTTTATTAGGGTGCCAGTTTGTAGAGACCAGGTCTTCAACTGTTCACTGTTGCCATTCACACCTTCCATTCTGCAAGCTTCAGAAATCCCTTGGTTGCTCATCTGCAGGTAAACCATCACCAAGTCCTCTTCCCCTACCATAACAGAAATTGCTTTCTAGTCTGCTTTCACCCATCGGAAGCCCATCTTGTTAAGATTTATGGACACAGCCCTGAGTCTTGCTTTCTTTCCAAGCTCAAGATCCCAAAACTAATCATAAAATCTTTATACCTGTAATGAAAAGTTAATAAAGAATCATTTACTGATCAATTATAAAAGACAGAATACGAGGATCAAGAGGACTATGAACATGGAAAAATAACCAATTTCTACTGTGTTTTCTTCTTCTTCTTTCATCTTTTTTGATTGATTTCGTCTATTTCAAATCTCACTTTCTCTCCTTGCACACCAATTAACTGTTGCTTCTACCCGAATCTACCTCTGCTATTTCTCCCCTTGTGCTCATTCTTTGTTTTCAGCCCATGTTTCTGGCTTCTCTTTTGTGTTTCTTGTGTCCCTTTACAGCAGCTTGCATACCCCTGAGACCAATTTTAATTATATTTAAATTGACATTGATATATTAAACCACTGCTGTGTAAGGATGCGGTGCTCTGTCATCCTGCCATGGGAGTCTGTTTACTAAGCTCTGATGTTAACAAAATAAATCCCTTTTATTTTCATAAAAAGCACCACAGGTTAAATTCCTCTGTAGAGCTAAAGGACACAGCATGATATTTTTCTGCAATTTCTTTAATTAGCATCTTACTGGTGTTCCAATTGTCTGAATGCACTTCATCCTTTTAATGATAATGCTGCTCCTTGACTCCCATGAACAGAAGGTAAACAAATTACCTGAAGGTCTCTGTTGGTATTATAAAGGCCTGTTCCTTTTTTTCTTCAGAACCCAGATCTTTGCTTGAATTAAGCAACATACAAGGTTTTCACTTTTATATAATATTGTGAAAAGTGAATATGCATTGCTGCAGTGATAACTTCATGTGATGGATTTCTTTTAATCAATTAGCTGTTTGTGGTATTCAGGGCTTGCCTATACCACAGGTATCATTTGATACCATTTTTACAGGGGTGAAAAGTACTGCTCCTCCCCAATGCTTCAGACGCAGAAAAAAATAACCCATGTCCCCATTTATGGGAACATGACATTTCTCCTCTCTATTCCTTAAAATAAACATCCAAATGACAATATTAACTTCATTTCTCCCTATATCCACTCTGTAAAATTATTTTGAGCAATCTGAAAAGTACAAATGGTGTAGGACAAAAATACAGTCCTCAAGCTGTTGTGTGTCATCAGAGGCACCAGAGGAGAAAAAAATCCCCACCTCCAAAATAAAACAAAACAGAGGAGAAAAAGAAAGAAAAATAGAGAGAAACATAACAGGGCAAAAATCAGCTGGAAATACTTGATTTGCTCTGGTTTTGAACATGGAGATAAATCCAATCTCCTCTCCCTGCAAAGAAGGATGACATAATGCACCTTAAACTAACTTGAGGCAGTCTGACCAATATAGTGGTGTTGCAGCACAGCACTTCCAGCTCGCACAACAATCACAGTCTAGCTAACAGGGAGAAGGGCATCAGTGTCAAAATGTCAGCCAACTTACAACTCATTAAGCTAACTTATTAAGCCTGTTCTTTAAACACTGGGTTTTTCTTTTTTTACTAAAATACTGCCTTCATCCAAGGACACTCACAATTAGCATGGATGCATTATTTCAGCTTCCAGAATATGGCCACAGAGCAACACTCCAGGGTCTGAGGTGCAAATCAATCAGTGTATAGCAGGGCAACCTTCTCCCATTTCCTTCATCTCTGCTGTAGATAGCTGGTCCATGGCATATTTACAGAGCTTGATTTGCAGTTAGCTAAGTTCCCATCAGGCATGCAGATCCAGATAGAATTCACTTCTTTTTTTCCTTTCTTAAACATGATGTAGTTGTTGCTGTGGCTGCCCCGTGGATGTTTTCATCCTTTCCAATTCAAACAGCTGAATCCCTGCTGAGCACTCCCTGCTTGTGTTTGCGTGCGCATTTCTGTTGTCTGGTTGTCTGCTGCCTTTTCAGACCAAAACATCTGTTTAATATGTTTCCCTGCACTGCCCACACAGTGAAACAAGTCAACATTGGAGAGGGATTGAAAATCAAAATCCTTAGCAGGAGCTAACCCTGCCTCTGAAATTATAACACATACCACAGGTAGTACCAGTGGTTTATGATACATCCGATGGCTCCATGCCCTTAATTAAAATGCAATTGCAATATTTCCATTATGGGAATGAATTCTCCATGCTTTGGGACCAGAACTGCTTACTTGGAGGCAGCTTGGATTGGATTTCAAAGTTTTATGATTCTGAAGATAAACATCTGGTGATATATATACAAGTGTAAGAAGTGCTTGGATGCCATCCTCCAACTGAAAATGGGGGCATTAGGAGCCTAATTTTCTTCTGTGCTTTAAAAATCCCATTCTGTAATGTCTTGCATATATATATATGTATATATATAAGTATATATATACATCCCAGTAAATGGGTTTTGGCCCTTCTTTTCAGCCTCTACAGGTGAACCCTCTTTTATGAAGATCCCCTGAAAATGATGCTCAGGGGATTGCAGAATAAAATCCTATTCTGTGAAATCAGCTTCCCCATTCATCATTTTTCAGCACTTTGGAAGCTTAAAGGGAAGATGTTTCCTAAATTCACCTCAAATGGTTGCTTTCCTATAAATAAATACATAAAAACTCCCAGAAAGCCCAAAGATCTCATCATAAAAGCGTCTTGAGCTAGACTTACACGTAAGTAGCACATTCAAGTTGAGCCCACAACAGATCCATTGCAATTGGCACCACCTTTGTTAGTCAACAAGAAAGGACATAGAAGAATGCTTCCTTAGGTTCTACCAGTAACAAAATTGACATCAAATGGACAGGATTCTACAGTTTTGATTTTCAATTGATAGGGAAAAGTCTAATTCTGGAAAACCTCTTGAGCCTAGGGAAGTTACACAGATACAAATGATACCCACTACCTACTAAGATACTAATGAAAACTAATGCTGTACTTTGCAGGTCAGACTGAAGTCTTCTATTTCTATATGTTCCAGTTTTAAATGCTTATCAGTTTGGAAAATCTGTCAAATACATGAAAGAATTATTAGCTATTCTTGAACATCGGGGCTTAAGCTTTTCAAAGAGAATAAGGTCTTGAAAGTGGTGCAGAAAAGGTTGCAAGCATTAAACAAGCAGCAATCCCCAAGGTAGATGAGCAATGAGGAGCTAAATTGTAAAGAAATTTTTAAAGGATATGTTCTTCTCTGCTGCAGAAGAGGAAATAGCACTGAAGGTACTGAGAGTGAAATGAATCCTCCACTCTACTCCAGTAGTGCCTGTTTTTCCAGAGAAAGCCTACAGCCCTAGCTTAGAATAGGCACCTTTTTCTTATAAAGCTTAATTTAAGCAAAATAAATGATACACCATGGGGTTTTTTTCATTTTGTACTCAAGCTTTTAAGAGATAGCATAACCAAAGTGATCTCAAAGGCAGCTCATTGGGAATGCTGTAAAAATGAACCTGTTACTGGGATATCTTGTGTCAGGGATTTATACCTTCTTGGATGCAGCTCTAAAATGTATTGCAGAGGCTATATATATCTGACACCCAGTTCACTTAGACTCCATGACACAGCAATGGTTCAGAGGGAACACAAGTACACAGCTGGCATATCAGTCTTCATTTAGGAAACCTTTGAAAAAGCATCTGCAATCTCCCCATCTTTCTCAGGTTACCTGAGTTTCCTACCTTTAATATGATGTGAGCTGCTGTGAAATACTTCCTCACAGCACTGCTGTTGGGGCTGAGAAAGCAGCTACAGCCAATTTCTAAGCAATTGCCAAGCCCTTTGCCTATGGATTTCATTTGCTGATCACAAATGTTTCCCAGTGGCTTTTACTGTAGTGCTCATTTTCATTGTGGCCATTACATCTGCAGATTGGAAAAATATCAGAGTCTAGACTTCTATTCCAATTATGAAGGGTAAATATTGTAACAGTTCTGACTGCAGATCAAAAAAGTTTAACTTCAGTATTTTTTACACTTTGTATTTCTATGCCTACCTTTTTTAGACAGCAGTATTTTCCTTCACATTAAGTGACTTACAAAGTTAGCTAGATTATTATTAAAGTTTTCAATTAATAGCATAGAAGGCTTTCCTAGATGCAGAAACCATTCTAATACATGGTGATATAAAACATCGCTCCATCCAAACACCCTTCTTACAGGAACCAAATGAAAACTTGGTTGCATCAACATTTATCACCTTCCTCATTCACTTGGCTGATCATTGCTCAAACACATCAAAAAGATACCAGAAACCTTTGCTGAGATTTGATGCAATTTAAAAAATAGGATTTTATTCTGATGTGGTAAGAGAGCTTCTAATTATACAGCCATTTCCTACCATTCATTTAATTCTGTATCATGGAATTCTTTAGTTTCCAAGCTGACAAATGGTTGTCAGTGAAGAAACAATTAGCGTATAATGTTTGTGTAGACATGCTGATATCAGGCAGTATAGAAACAAGTGTAAAATAGTCTTTTCTAGGCATTGAAACCACTGTGAAAATACATTCTGTTGAAAGCACACAGTAGTAGCATTAGAGTAGGAACAATGTCCAAGTTGCTACACAAGAGTAACTTGACACACAGATCTCAATGGCACTGCAGGAAGAAAAGCTCCCCTGCTGAACAGAACACAGCTCACAGCTAAATAATAAATCAGAGCATGCAGTCAAGCATCCTGCAAAAGCACATCTTGTTCCCACATCTCTGCCACTCCATGTACTTCCTACCAATTCTAATCCATGGCCAATAGTTGATGCAGCTGTGGTTGCAGCTGAGACCACAATAAAGATGTCTTAACAGAAGTATTTTGTTTAAACAGCATAACCAAGAATTTACTAATAATTAGTGAGACTATCCAGAGTATAATGAAATACTAAGAAAAAATAAGAGAAAAAAACAAAACAGAACAAAGCAAAACAAAACAGAAAAGAAGAAAATACAAGCACAGCATTGTGTTGCGATATGGGTAAGTATGTGGGGGGGGTATATATGTGTGTGTACATATATATACACACACACATAAACATATATAGATATATATTTATATATGTGTGTATACTCAATTCTGAGCCACTAGTTCAGTTTAGGTCCAGACAATCTGACAAAACCGAAGTAGCACTAGTTCTATCCCATACAAGCTCCTCTAACATCAATGTAGAAAGCCAAATTGCAGCAAGGACAATGTGTCGTACCCTCACTCCACCCTCATCCTGAGAGTGGAATTTTGCAATAATAGGAAAAGCAATTTTGAATAGCACTAACTTAGAATTTAGCACTAATAGTTATATACAAAACATTCCCACCTGCTTTCAAGATCACTGCACTGGAAGATACCAAGTCCTTAACACTGAGACCAAAGGGGTCTCCCACATGAAATGTGCAGTAGCTTAACCTAAATTTCCTAACTGTAGCTAAACAAGGTGAATGTGCACAAAGTACTCCTAAGCAGGAGATACACAAGTTGCGGTCAGACATACACAGTTAGAAATACTGTGCCCATTTAACTTTAGTGAGAAATTAGTGGAAGTTCTAAGTCTAGGATGAACCAGATGAGGTACTGTTTCTCTGTTCCACTTGGATATAATTCTATTAATGCTTCAATATTGTTTATTATTATATTCACTATTACAGTATTTTATATATTTTTAATTTCAAGTCACACTATAGACTTTTTGATTCAAGAAAAAAAAATGTTATTAAACTATTACGTGCTTAATATTAAATCCATGCTTAATTCTGCAGAAAATCAGGAATAAGCCTGAAGCTATAAGCTTTGTCTACAATACAGAAATTATTATCTATGCAAATATGTATCTTATGTGAATCTGTTGCATACACAGAAAGCCATTTTATGAAATAGTAGAAAACTTAAAAGCATAACATGATTCACTGAAAGGTTAAAACCACAAAATCAGAAAGTTAAAGCACCTTATAGCAGAAGCTATGCTCCATTCTCCCAACTACAATTGCATATGACTATAGTTATGCTACCTCACAGTTTGTACTTTGTAACATTTTTTCCTCATTTTTATCCTCTGTAGTCGCCTCTTTAGCATATTCTTAGTAAATGCAAAGACAAGTAGCAAGCACTGGATTTAGAAAATTATAATCTGAACATAAGATGTATATTGAATATTAGGAGTTGAGGTTGTAATACACAGGGCACAGAGAAAATAATACATAGAAAAATCCAAAGGCATGGGAAACAATAAGTGAGGGTAAAATTACACCATGGGATGTCTACTTGTGGAGAAAAAAAAATTGAAATATATTCTTAGTGAAAACATTTTCAGATTATAGCCATAAATTTGAAGTTACTACAATGTATTTTCATTACACACACACATTTATACATAATATTTTAGACATTTTAGTATACATAAGAAGACAGAACCACATTTAAATATGCCACCATCTTTTTACAGGGAACTGAAGCCCATGAAATATGTCATGAAATGAAATACTCTCCCTAGAGTTGCAAAATGCCATGGACTAGTTCTTTGACTTCCATTCCCCTCCATTGCTCATTAAAGGAATGTCCTTAAGGCGCTCTTCAGTTATTACTTCTCCTGGCATATAGCTATTACAATGTATAGCAGATTTGAGGGAAAAAAGCTAGAAAGAGGATAGCTGGGGGGCCAGGAGGGATGGCCTCCTCAGATGAAACAGTGCAAAGTCTGGCATGTCATTAATGCTGTGGAAGAGAACACGGTTTGGAAACGCTGAGGAAGTGCCTGGTGGGACTGCAAGGTTTACACACATCAGGATCTTCTGTGTCACTAAAGGCTGATTCTGTTTGAACCCTACCTGGAAATACTCACCCCTAGGATTTCAACTCAACCTGCTTTTATCACGTTCGGAACAGGTAAACATGCTTCCCTGGCATTTACTGCTCATTCACATTCATTGTTTTAAAGACCTGGTTAAACATAAACACACCCTGACAACTCCAGAAAACATGTAAACCCTTGAAAAAAGTACAATAGAGAGAGGGAAAAAACAAGAAGAAAACCCAGGGCAAACATCAAGGGGATTGCTCACTGCCGGCTCAGCAACAGGAGCGTTGCAGCTGCCCACCCTGGCACTACCCGCTCAAACACATCCAGCAAAAACAAAATCACTGCTCCACTCTGCTCTGACTCAGACAAGGTACTTAGGGAGTAGCCACTGAACACAGCAGCAGCGGCTGTCTGTTTAATACTTTGCACTGGGCTGAGCATCAGTGAGTCACTGCTGCTGTAACACAAACCAACTTGGAAGCAACATAAAAAGCAAAGAAGAAGAAACCCAGCCATAGCCAGCATTTAAGCAAAAAACTGAAACTGAAGGATTACGTAAGGTTTTTCTGTACAAGAGGGCAAGAACTAAAGCGTCTTTGTGAGCTTTTGGGTTTTTACAAGTGTTCCCTGCTAGCTGCTTGGTGGGAGGGATTAAAAACCCTTCTTAATTAAGGTGCAACATGCTGAGATCAGGGGTTTTAGCAACATATAGAGAAATACGTATTTTCCTTAGTAATGTCAGAGCTAGATGTAATCAAGGTGCTAATGGAGGAAATGCCCCATCCTCACACGGCCCACTGAATACTGTACTGACCATGTTACTCTAGGACGGAATTCACCTCCATTCATTCTTCTTCATGTTGCCTGCCCGAAGTCCACCACCACAAAGGAACATTTCCCCCTGTAGTAATTCAATAGGGTGCAATTCAAAAACCTTCCTGTCTTTGGTCTGGAGATAATTACAGGATTCATGGAGTCAGGACAGTGCATTACAGACCCGGGTTCAAGGAAAAGTACAAACTCTGTTGTTCTGATTTGTTCTATTTAAAAGGGAAAAAGAAATCTTAATCTTTTTTTTCTTTTCTTTTTTTTTTTTAACTTCATCACTTATTTTACCACCACATGAAAAGCAGCAATATACGAACAATTCGATTTTCCATAATTATACGTCATATTTGCATAGAACAAAATTTATTGCCTCAGGGCAGTTGTAATTACAATCAAGTGGTGGGTGATTGAAGTTTTAATAAGAAATAGTAACTGAAAATACATTAAATCCCCAAACAAGTCTATATAAAAAAGCCAGTCTTTGTCCCAGAGTGTCTTGAACCTTAAGACTAACAGAAATTCTCTTGCTAGTAAAAGATGAAAAACTTGAAATAGGTTCATGATGTCACTGTTAACTAAACATAGGGAAGGTGTTAAGAGCTCACAAAATGCAGTTCTTTCAGCTTGCAAGGAACGAATAAGAAAAAAACAAACTAAACCAAATAAAAAGCAAACAAACCAACCAGAACACCCCAAAGCCCACTAGGAATTCAAATTGTTTCTTTTTTTTGTGGGAGGCACAGTCCAGTAAACTACTGTTATACAAAAATTGTATTTTTTCATAGCTAAGCTAGATATCACCGCACTCTGAATGCGTTATATTCTGTCACCCTGTATAACAGTGGTTTCTAAACAATTTCTATTTGTGGACCATTTCCAAATCCATATTGATGGTTTTTAGCTATTTTGAAAGTTATATTAAATGAAAGTGAATTTCTCTGGCAGTCACAATTCAATGCAAACTGTTGAAACATATTTGTGGATTCCTCCCCTCCCTTGGGAACTGGTACTCACACCTTCAACTGATTTTGTTTGATAAGTATCATGTCCATCAACCTGGAAGAACAAACCAACTGGTTTTGTCTCTGGAAAATATTAGCAGAATTCTGTAAATAAAGCCTGAATGGTACCAAAAATATAATTTATAAAGGCCAACAATGAAATAGTATTTTTTAAAAAGTAAAAATTAAGAGCCTAGAACAAGACTAAGGAGAATGTAGAAGAAAACCCCACTAATTAGGAAAATCCTTATTCACTAACTTTGCTGGCATCAAAGATTCAGAGAAACAGAGCAGAGGCTTCCCCTATGGCTGACTTTTGGGCATTAGCAGAAGTGCAAGAGCATCTACTTATGCTCTAAATACTCATCCATAGTGCTTAATTCAGAAGTGCTGTGCCTAGCACACATTCTAACTGCCATACATTTTTGAGATGTCTTGCAATATAAAGTAGATGACGATGATGTTTAAATTGGACAAATACAACGGGAAAAGAGTTTATTCTCATCTAGCTAAATACTATAAAAACTCAAATGCAAGCTCTACTGTATCATCCTCTCTCCTGTTTCCGTGAATCCTTTGTTCCTCACACAATGGCTCAGCACTGGTATGATGGAAGAATAACCAAGGAAGAATTAGTGTATTTCTGTTCAGTCTAGCTTGTAATTAAGTGATCAGAACACTCTTTTGGAGGATGGGAGATAAACATAAACTTTCTTTGACTGAAGATAAATTTGATCTCAAATCCCTAATTTCCTAGACAGCCATCTGAGTTACAGAATCTTCTTCCAAACATATTAGAAATGAAAACTTACAAAAAAACCCTAAATCAAACACATAAAAGAAGAAAAAAAAGCTCAACCACAGCATCTCTGTAGCGCAGTCTTAAGTAGAAGATTTCAGTCTGATCCTGAAGAACTTCAGGTCTCATCTTGAAACATTCACCCAAATGGCTACAGACAGGACTTCAGTTGCATCTGTGTAAGACACCCTGGTCTTAGCACATATATATCTGCCTTTCAGCTGTGCTTGTCTCATGTCTGTATGCCACAGCTGCAGTATGGACCTAGGTGACTCCGTGTTTCTGATTCCACCAGAACAGTCAGGTCCTGGTGTTAAAATCAGGCATACTTTGAAGACTTCAGTGTTTGGAGCTAGGTCATCAAAAATCCCCTTCCCTCTGAACACCAGGAACAACCATGTAAGCATGTTTGTAGAGACCACTGGGGACCACTTCAACCTCCATGTGAGTTCATAAGTCAAATCCAAACACTTAACAAATGTGAGCCCTTTAGGACTTTATTTGAAGAGCATCAATTTCTATCTGCTAAGCAGCTGCATAAAAGGGAATGAAAAATGTTCCTGGACTGACTTTGGACTTTGAAGAAACCATATCTTCATCACATTGACACACCATAAAATGTGTCATCCCCTTGTTTCTTGAAGCTTCCCCATCAAAGGGAATCTTTTTACTCAAGCAAAAGGATTAACATAAAAACATGTGAACTACCTTAGCCTCTACTGATTAATAGAGCTTTTTTGCAGGTGAAGCTTATATTTGTTTATCAGCAATTTTACAGTTGGATCACAGAAAGTTAAAAATTGCAATTTAGACCTTCAGGAAATAGCACAAAACAGTTTATCCTGCTGCTTTCCTTCAGCATATCCTGCTTTCTAAATTTTTCCACCGAGACTTATGGCACAAGGAAATTGCTGGGTTCCTGGAGAATTTTGCCTTTTGTACTAACAAGTACATCAAAGTCAGTGTTGCAAAGAAAGCTGACAGGAGTTCTCTTAAGGCATGTTTTAATATGGAAATTCCACTGGAAAGCCCCAAAGATGTGATAAAGGTGGCAGGTGGACATTTTAAACTGTTAAGGGAGAAAAATTTATGAAAGAAAACTGCCAGGTGAACACAACACCTGAATCTGCTTCATACATTCATGAAGACAGAAATTCAGTATTTCTTCTTAACTAGCTCTGCAGCAAGCTGTTTTTCCAAGGCCTCAAACCCTGCTGATCCGATCCCTTTAAAGCTTACTTGGAAGAACCCCAGATTTACCTGCGTTCTTTCCCGAGGGTCCCAATTAGTTGCATGCCTGAAATACTGGCTCAAACTGAGGTACCAAAATGCTGGAGGAAAAATTCAGCTATTCCAGGAAACAATTTGTTACACGACTGAACCCATACTGTTATCCAGTGCTACAGTGCATCTAAGGATACTGCAGCTATATAATAAGCATTATGGCCATGCGGTAGATGGCTATCTTTACAGAATCCTTTCCAGAAAGGGAAAAAACATTAGGAAGACCGACTGAAATAAAAGACCATTCAACTACTCATTGTTGAATTTTAATTTATCAAATTACATGACCAGCAACCAACCCAAATGTAGGGTTTTATCTTTTCATAGATAAAAGATTTATCTTTTCACATCTTTTTCATATCTTGATCATAGAACATGACTCTAAAATGGGTTTAAAATCAGATTCTGCTGTCTATTCTGCAATTCAATAGGTCCTTATTGCAGCAAGAGTTCTACTGAAGTTGAAAGATAGTCTGATGCTTGTATGTATTTCATCAGTCAAAACTGGCATTTTTAAATTTAATCTTCTTCTGGTTCCACAGTACCAATTATTGCCTTTATCTTAATCTTACTGAAAATGTGACAGAAAAAGGTGGCACAAACACCTGGAAAAAATGAACAGTTTCACTGCAGCAAAGTATTTCAATTTCTCATTAGGGAAGAAAAGATTTAACTACATTTATCTTTCAGCGTAAAACATTCACCAAAAATAATTAAAACCTTTTGGATTTGGATAACATTTATTTAATCTGAACCTTTTTTTTTTTTAGTTTACTATATTTTGTCTGGCTGCTAATGATTTACTGTTGATTTCTCTTGTTAAGAATTGCTTATCTGAACACCTACCACTACACACCTAGTTGCAGCACCTGAGCACTCTGTCATGATCTTCTGATCTTAGGCCTGCCAAAGAATTATGTCTGAAGTCAGAGAAGAGGGAAATCATGTACTGAAAGATGAATGTTCTATCCTATCCATCCCTATCCTACTCTATCCTACCTTATCCCTAGTCATGTTCTAAAAGAGGACATGGAGCATGGTGCAGGCAATCCAAGACACAGTAGTTCTCTCATAAAATCTCTGCCTTGCCCCAAAAGCTGTATTTCCAACATCACACACCAATTATGAAAGTGAACATTGCATAAGCACAAAGCAGTGAAATGGTAAGCCTGGAGACCCAAAAGTCCTTGACAATTAGGAACGGTTCTATATTATCCTCTGTCTTTCACTGCATTTGTGCTTTAATTCTGCCTTCTAAAATGCAAATTCAACTAAATTACAATTCAAATGTTTTGAGAACTTATTAAAACTCTCTAAAATTCTTACAGGAAATGTAATTCAAAAGAATTGTCATCATCAGATATTTTATCATTAGAAATAGGACCAGGAATTTAGAGATTTCATGGCATTTATAGAAAACAGTGACTGTGTCTTGGACACAGGCAGCCTAAAAAGTATTTATAAGGTGAAAAGGGTGAACAATTTAAGATGAGTTACTGTGATGCTGTAGCAACACAGTCTAATTTGAACTTTGAATATGGGGAATGCAGAAAAAGAGAAACAAAGGGTATAAAACATTCCACTAATTCAAATATTGGTATCATGCACATAGTCAGGTACCAATGCTCTTCAAAAAAAAGTACTGAAAGACAAAATAAGATGCAGGAACAAGTCCCAGAATTAATACACTGCTACTACATAACAGTTTGTGTATAACTTGTGTGTGCAAGTTTGGACCACTGAGATCATGACTTACATTTGGTTCTTCTCAATAATATTTAGTAGAGTTTTCAGCAAACAAGTGAAGTTTTCATTTCACAGAGGATTAAAAAGTTTTAAAATATGATTTTGTTGTGGTTGAAAAAGTAAACTTAGGAACTGAAGGAAAGGTCAGGAGTCTTGGGAGGGCTGACTAAACAGCAGTAGAGTATAGAAGCCAACATCGGCAATCCTCAAGAACTCCTATATTCTTCTTCAGTCTGTTTAGACAGGCAAACTTCCATTAAATAAATAAATTGGAGCAAATTCAACTCCTAGGACAAAATATTGTGATTTTGAAAAAGTCGTATTTTTTGTCACTGAAAGACCATTCTTCTACAAAATTTCTGACTAGCCACAGTGGAAAAGAGTCTTAAAGCAATAAATTTATCCTTCTTGGGCAGATTATCTGAAGTCATCAGGCCAAGAAATAAGTAAGAAAATAGTTCTCTTTGCCTATCAGGCAGAAGCAGATACAAAAATATCTGCAGGAGAAGAAGCTGCCTGAGGGTAAGCCTCATCTAAGAAGGGTAACAAAGCCCTGGAGACAAAAACTGGGATGAATCCAAGAAAAGCAACAACAGCAGTTAGGGTTGCATTGTTTTCTTTTTAAACCTGAGCTTTTGAAGCTGAAAAGAAAGTAACTTTATAACCAAAAGAAACCAAAAGAGTTATCTAGAGCAAGATTTCACTTTTCACAGCTGGTACATCACCCCCACCCCCCAGCTTAGGGTAATGCTTTAATGAGGCTTTGCACCTGAAGAACGTAATTCACAAAGGAGATTTCAGTATTCATAAACCTAGACAAAGAAACTTGCTTGTAACAAACACATGAAGAATTCCCCCAGACAGCTTAAAAAACAACACAATCTCTGGGAAATTAGCTATGGTGGTTTATTTTGTAAGAGATTTTGCTCAAATGAATAGATACAGGGGACTGAATGGGAAAGAACTGCTGCAGCTATCACTGCTCCTTTTTTTTCTCCATATCAAATGGGAATGCAAGAAAGCTACCAGTGACAATCTACCATATAAGGAGATAAAATAGTTAAATTGTGAAGCTGATCATCCAATAATATTATTTGACACAAGCTCTTTTTAGCTTTCATCATCCCAGGCACACTTACAAGCTCTAACTGCAATAGGCTGTGCTAGCAGGACAGAGATTCAGCAGGTGTCTCTCTAAGCTAGCGTACTAAATGCTGTTTCAGCACTATGTACAGTTCAGGTCTACAAAAACCAAAATTATGACACATGGCGACCTATAAGGGTATGGTAAGTGGGAAGGATGAACCCTTTTTTATCTATCAACACTAATACAACATCTGCAGAAGGCAAATCAAGTAAACTGTGAAAACATGGAAACAGGCAATATTTGTGAGAACTTTCATTGCAAGCACTCCGATTTATTTTTCCAGACTTCTATGATGCCTTGCAAGGTACGTGAGTTATGTGACTCCAGCCTCTGAGGCATAATGTTGCATTTATGCAACCTGGCTTTCAGTTAATGAAAAGGCTCTAGTAAAGATAAATAAAACCAGATTCAAACCTCTGAAATGGACAAGTTGACAACTGTTTGTCTTCACAAGTGTCACATCTTGCTAGCTGTCATTCCAAAGCCCACTTGCTTCAGCAGCTACAACCGGCTTTAAAAATAGGCCACATTTGCATCTGGAGATTTAAGGAAAGTTCATACTGGCTAATGGGCTCAGTATCATAGTCTAAAAAAGCATATCTAAAACTAGTGCTAGTGTGCAAATTTCCAGTGAGCGTAGTTTTAAAAGCAGGGTGGTATTAATCTCAAACTCACCTGCAAAGTTCCTGCCATATCCGAAGTAGCTATTTCTACTATTTGGACCAGCTCTAGTCATGGACTGAAATCTAAATTTAACATGCTGAAAGTAGCTGACAGTGTCTATTCTGAATACACGCAGAAAGCATCTAGTAATAAAATTTAGGAATTTTCCAGCCCAGTGAGTTACTCAGCATGGGGAGAATTGATGGGGATATAGAAAGTAAACACATAAATAGCACTAGTGCTCTAAGTCTGTAAAATTCTACCAAATAAATAATGGGAAAGACTTGAAGGACCAATGTCATGTAAAAACATATGGTATGCATGATCTTACAGTTCTTATACAGAGAAAAGTTCATTTTATATGTATTTTTTCTAAAACATCAGTATTTTTTCTAGTAGGATACTGGCACAACTAAAGCTGTTTGGTTTGTGATGCTGGTACACACTTTGTGTGAACTTTTCACTAAATATATTTTCCTACAGCTGAAAAGCCACCTCCAGTTTTAAGTAAAAAGTTAAAATAAAAGAATAAAACACGTTGAAATGTTAAAGAGAAGAAGCAGCCGCAGCCTAACAATTCCAAGGGTAAAAATAACATGTTAGAATGAAAAATAACACAAAACTTGTGTACATGGTACAAAAACATCCACAGACAAAAATTTCAGTTCATCTGTTTGACCAGTAATTTACTCAAGCTAATTTGCTCTTCCCCATCCTCGTAGACTTCTTAGAAGCCAGACCTGAAATTATTTTGGTGAACAACCCAGCACAAAAAATCCGCTCCTAGGAAAGAAAGGAAGGGAAAGACATTTTACCTTGATTAATTTTCTGACACCACCACAACTCAGTATTAAAATGAGACCTCTCCCTTTCTCTCTTTATTCTATGAGATATCACAGCTCTGCATAAGGAATAGGAAACATCCTGCGACTCCAGCAACTCAAGGCCTAGTTCATCAGTGGCTTCTAATGACAAAATGTCATCATTAAAATAACAAGGAAAGTCAGAGTCACAGATTGCCCTCAAATTAAAGAGGATCTAAATTACAGCTCTAGAGAATGGCCTAATTTTCAGATGAGGACTGGCTCACACAGCCTGAGAATGAGAATGAAGAGATTTAACATATTTGAAGGGATGACAATGAAGGTGGAGGGCAACTGTTACTATGTGACTGGTGGAAGCAAGGACAGGCAGCCAGGGAAGAATACAGAAATATTGTCCGGGAAGCAAGGGGACCAAGTTAGGAAAGCTAAGGCCCAGTTAGAATTAAACGTGGCTAGGGATGTTAAAGATAACAAGAAGGGATTATATAGGTACATTTCAAACAAAAGACAGACTAGGGACAACGTGGGCCCTCTCTGGAAGCTATCAAGAGAACTGGCTACCCTGGATTTAGAGAAGGCTGAGGTTCTTAATGACTTCTTTGCCTCAGTCTTCACTGGCAAATGCTCTGACCA
>WYDI02018804.1:0-14028 GCA_009867235.2 Psittacus erithacus | reverse complement strand
ACAACCTGGGGTAAGATGTCGCTGTCCATTGCAATGAAGCGTGAAACTAGATGATCTTTAAGGTCCCTTCCAATACAAACCATTCTATGAGTCTATGATATTCCTCTATATACTTCTATGTAGTTCATTTATTTTTGAAAAATGGTGAACAGCTGTATGCAAAATCAGGTGAGCTGCAGAGAAAGAAAAGCCCCACAGTGCTGACCGATCCATTCTCCATTGTACACTGTGACATGAAGATGCAGCCAGAGCTACTAGGAAATGGCTTTTCTCACCCAGAGCTCAGATAGTCAGTAGTTATTTTAGATAAAACATTAATGCATATGCCTTTAAAGTCATGATTCTGGATTGCCTGTAACAACTGTGGCTAGTGAGGTACTTGAGGCAACACACTCATTGGATCCTGCAGGTCACATTGCAACTAGCTTGAGATACATGCCAGAATGCCCCTCAAATAATACTGTTTTTCGCAGTTCCAAAAGCAAGTGCTCTTCTCCCCTTGCCACAGTTATGTCCATGGCTCACGGACTCTTGTGAACACCCTTAATGCACCACCACTGCTGGGCCAAACCCCAGAAACCTTCCTCAGCCTTTTTTCAGCAGCATTTTTCTTGATCTCAGTGGAAGTAAGGATTCTGCATTATTAAGTAGAGACATCAATATAACTTGATCATGCTTCCAGCTACTCTCTTTGCTTATCCTGCTAGCCTGACTGCTTCCAATCACAGCTGAAGGCATGACATTTTCTAGGTGCTTAATAGGAAATCTATTACTTTAAATACTTCAAAAGACATAGCAGTGTATCACAATGAAATATTTACACTGCTAAATTATCAGAAAAAAACCAAGCCCACAACTATGTCACATATCTTACCCAATACTAAAAGCTAGGTGAAGTGCTTACAGTTTTATTGATGTTAAGGCCTCATTTCTAAAATGTAATCTCTTTTAAACATTTACACAAGGTCTATCATGACTACTTCTTGCCATTTAATCTGAAATTTCATCTAAATGTGCCCTGTTTTGCAGGGATGATACCAGAAGCACTGTGGAAGTCAGAAATATTCCAGTGATACAAAGCAGAAGCAGACAAAAAAGCTGCCTGTAAGTTACAAACAGTACTTTTCTAAGGATGAAGCCCCATCTACAAACAACTACAGTGATGACTGTTTAGCAATGCCAGTGAAACCAAATGGTCTACTAGCCTATAAAAATGTCTGCATCAGTAGAAGGCAGAGGCAGAAACACATGCCTGTGGTTCACAGTGATCCATGAGAATCTGATGAATGTCAACTTCAAAAGTTTCTACAGTAGTCAGCAGAACTACAAGGACAATTCCAAAAGTAAACATACAGCAGCAAAGCAGCATCAGCACTTAAACAGCTGCTTTGATTATACTGCGAAAGATTCCAAATTATACTAAAAGGCTTTAGCAGAATTAGAGCAGGATATGCCACAGCAGAAGGTGAAAGATAACACACTTGAATTGATTAATTCAGTCTGAGATAGGTTTGGAAATCCTTTACATTAAAAGAGAAACCTAACAACTGCTGCCAGACATTTTTTATTACTGTACATGCAAATACACATTTTAAAGGCTTCGTAAACCAACACAAGATTATCTTGCAGTAAAATTAGCTAGCTCTTAATGAGCTGAATAAATTATTAATATTGTAATGCTGCCCTGCATGTTTGCTGCAGTTGAAGAGATTAGGAATATTGCACACACAGATTTTAGGCTGCCAGAACAGGTCACTCTGAGATGATTCAGTCACCTAGAAAAGCCAAAAAACATCGCACATTAATGTAGATTTTTACAGTTTTTCCCTTCTGGTAAGAGAGGAGTTCTTTCCAGTCAAACAGAAATCCCTGTACCCAAATCAGATCATTTGGCCTTCTTCACTGCCAATTATAAGTCATTCTGTTAGAAGCACAGAAACAAAAGCAGTTGCATTTTGCTACTGAGAGTACCAATGAATATCTGAATTTGGATGCAATGTCCAGCTTTAATGCTTATTAATTCAATTACTGTTTAAAAAATATTAAACAGATCACAGAATGGTATCAGTTGGCCTAAGTGCTTAAACTAATTTACTGAGAAGGGTGCCCCTAAGATTCTTTGTCAATGAGAAAAGAGAGAAAATGAACCATTTGCTAAACAAGACCCTCTTTCTTGCAGGATCTGGTGTAAATGAAACAAAACACACTCTCCCTAAGCAACAATACGTAAAAATTCCTCTGGTGAAGGCTGAGAGTAGATGGTTGCTTTTTTGGTGCATTAGAAAGTACGCACAGTTTTCAGAACATTAACAGTCCTTTTTTAATTTCAGACTGTTCTGTTATATATATTAATTCAGGAGAATATATTTGGACTCAAAAACTTCTTGTGTTAGACTTCTGCTAAAAGAAGCGGTATACATATCTTCTGGTCTGTCACTAAGTGAAATGTAGCACCTATGGATAGGGAAATCTAAGACCAAGCTGGAACGTCTTTCAGTGTGGAAATAAACGGAAGTTTATGGCTTTATGTGGACTTCGGGTGACATCTGGTGACACGAGAAAGCAGTGCAAATAACAAGCTATAGGCGAATAGATCACTTTGGTAGAACCGCAGAGGCTGTTTGAGCAATTTTCTCCATCCCAATTAAAAATTTAAAGAAACATTAATACAAAGCTTTAAGAGAAATCTCCGCAATTTTCAATAAATTTAACCTCCTTACTCACAAATCAGACATGTTCGGTGACATTTGTTTCAGTGAGGAACCAAGTTTCTGGTGAGGAATCCTACCATTGGATAATGTTCAGCCGGTCTCACCGCATGAAAACAAAAGATAACATAGTAATTTAATTATAATTGCTCTTAAATTGATATAATAAATCCAGTGCAAATGGCTCAGTGAACATGGTCCTCTTGGTTTAAAAATGGTCTGTTTTATCTCACACTACATTTCTAATTTATTTAAGCTAAGCTGCAGTAAGCGTCTATGCTGCAGTTTGGTACAGTCAGTTTATATTGCCCACTGAAGACAAACTGCTGCACAGACATAACACCCTCCCTGACCAAGAGAGATAACACAGGTGAGAATAAAACTCTCTAACCCTCTTGTGGGGATTTTTTGACATTTCCAAAACAAGTTTATCAGCTCTGCTCCTCTACCACACACACTAATAGAGGAAAGAAAAAGTGATTGCAGCTTAAATTACTCACCAGCACTGGGCCAGGTGCTTGGCAAGAATCACAGAATCACAGAATACCAGATTGGATTAAACCTCAAGGATCATCTGGTCCAACCCTTAACCTTTAAAGGGATGGGGAAGGTCTCCAGTGTGTTGCTGTCAGACCGTTGGTCTAGCACGGCTCAGGAGCACAGGAACCAGTTTCCGCTGGCCCATTTCATTTGGGTTATGGCGTTGAGCCCTCTGGGTTGTGCCAATAACCCCTGCCGCTGCAGACCCCTCTCACTAAGGTAACCGCCACGGCCATGGTCTCTGCCACACCAAACCTGTGTACGGCAGCCTGGGCTGGTGTCAGTGACTGCCCTGGGGGCCGCAGCGGGCAAGTAGCTGTCATTACTCTGTGGTACTGTATTATATGGAAGCTCTCTGCGGAAGCAGTGCTCCAGAAGGAATGCTGGCAAAGCCATGCCCCTTCTAGGCAACGTAGAACAATTCCCTGAGATTCCCTATGGAGCCCAAAGGAGTAGGCATCCTCCCAAACCTAATTCACATCTAATGTAATTTCCTCAGTTGTGTAAATGGAAAAATACGTTCTTCGTTTCCTGTCCTAAGTTACTTGCTAGAGGGGCTGTGTGTCATTAAATACTGTGGCAGAAAGTCAAAAGCAGTGGGGAAGTCAACATTAAGGGTGTAGTTTGCACATGGTTAATATACCATGTAAATGCTTTCAAAAGGCAAGAAAAAAAAAGCTGCTGCAACAATCATGATCTTATTACTAGTAAGTGGTTTATAATTCTAAATATTAACTGTAGTAGCTGTGTAATTACTTAAAAAATTGTAGCAGAGGTTTCTATACACTCATTTATATTCTATTATGTTTTTTCATACATGCAGAGGAACTTTTATTGAGGTTTTTGGTGAATTGTGAACACAAACTGGTTTGGTTTTGCTGCATCTTTATGCTTTGTGTAAATAAAGTTAACTGTATTTGCACAAACACTTGTATTGGATACATATATACTTGTATCCAATACAAGAAGTGGGTGCAATTTCTCACCCTTCCTTAAGAAGGGGGCAGAATAGCTTACATTGTACTACCTTCTTTTTAAAAAAGTTAATTAAAAAAGTAGTAAAGTATTCCAGACAATTTTGATTTCCTTCCATGGCAATTCTGTTGTGATTCTTTTAGAAACACATATTCTGGAACTCAGTCTGTTAGGAATTTAGATCTTCTTTCCAAACTTCTTGGAAATTCAGACATTTATGGACAATGTGGGTGGCTACACAGCTGATGATATTAATGTACTTTTTCTAAGAAGATACTCGGAAATCACTGCAGAGAATTCAAGAGATGATGGAAGTGGTAACCAAAACCAGAACCTTGAGAAAATAATTATGGAGCTGGTAAGTTATTAAGTTAGCTTTGGTTTTAATATTTTGGATTTTTTTACTTTCCCCTCCCTCAGTACTTCTATAAAAATCAATGTCCTTGCTGGACAACTATTTTTGCTTCTCTAAAGATACTCTCTGTAGGGTGGTCTCCATTCTTGATTGCTCCAAAGGTGGCAAAGTGCATGTGTTAATAAGAGTTTGTGATGATTTGTACCTTTCAGAACTGTGGGAAACAAGTTAGTATTTAAGAAATATAAAAATACAGAAACAGAAATAAGCTTGTTACATAAATGTACTCAAAATATATCTTGTAGTTTTGACTCAGTCCTGCAATTTTGTAGATAGTTGGAAGAATCAAGTATTTAACTAAAATGATGGAAATTTTGTCTGTGAACTGCTTAGAATTTTAAGATGGGATCCCACTCCCATTTCCTTCATTTAGGTCTCTACAGGTAGTTGTCTACATATGCATTTCATTTCTTGGTTTTCATTACAGTCAGTGGAAATCAAGGATAGCATAGATAGTGTCTAGTGACATTTTACTTGCTTCAGTGTATTTAAGACACCACATATATCTAGGAGGAGAGACAGAAAACTGCACCCTATTGGAACAGCTGCTGCAGGGTACTTTAAGGTCTCTGAAATTGCAATGGATATTCTGAACACCATCCTTAGTCAATATAGTCAAGGGAACCTACAGGATAAGTCAATTTTACATAACATACACCTCCTGTCTATTCAAGAGAATAATAGTTGTATTTCATTTCTGGTGCACACATGATGGATTGTCTTATGAGAACATTAATCAAGATGGATTAAAACAACAGCTCTGGAGATGTTTTCACTTGCGTCATCCCAGTATTGTAGGCATGAAATATTTCCAATTATAACTACTCTCATTTTCCTTGGGCAAAGTATTCAGAGGATTTCAGACCTAGAACACTGCCTGCTCCTCAAAGAGCTGTGAGTTGCTGAATGCTGTGTAGTAGAAATTATCAATGAGTTTTTTTCTAGCCAACTTTATACAGTTTCCAGTCCATTACAATGACAATTGTTCTTTCACAAACGCTCCTTTTGTCTATTCAAGGAAGGAGTCACAATCTGGCACTTCTTTACTTAAGTATACAAAAAACCCAACTTAGATATGGCTCAAATTGCATCTGTTACTTATTATAGGTTGTTATAACTTAGAACCTATTGTTCAATTTTTTTTCTCCCTCATTTGAAACAGTATTTTCAAAAGCTTGAATAATTGCATTGACATTTTTCCCAGGAAACAGGTTAGAAAGAAGATATTTTAATGAAAATACTACTTTGTTTAAAAACACATAATCATTAATCGTGAACTGTTGTAGCTGCCACTGCTTTTACTTTGTTGTCTGAATTGAAGAGCTTTCTAAATCAGCAGAATTCTACACAGAGGATGTGGTCTCAGATTATTTGTAACTCCCCAACTATTTTCAGTGCAAGTTAATGGCATTCTGAAAAAAAAATAAAGTGACATTTTGCTGCTCAGTAAAACAGAAAATGAATGGTCCACAAAAATGTATAAATTTGCAAAAGCTTTCTTTTTATCGCAGTGAAGTTTCCAGGGTGGAAAATCTGGAAGCTCTAACAAAGCTGAATCTACTTTTGTTGAATAATAACCTCATCAAGAATACAGAGGTGAATCTGGTTTCCTTCTTATGATTTTTTTTGAATTTGTATAATGCATGGTATTTTTATGGCATAGTGTATAAATGTGTCTAGTAAGTAGGGCTATCTTTTAGAATTACTGAACAACAGAAATGAAAATTTTAAACTTTAATTTGTAAGAATTAAGGCTGAAACATTACTTGAACTGATTGGCTGTCAAAGTTTTCTGCATATGCAGAGTTAACTAAATCACTCATTTTCTAAGACCTCTGAGATTCCTGATGAGGACGGTTTTTTTCAGTTTTCCTGTAACTGCAGATTTTTGTCTGCACTTCAGCATTATGTAAAAGGCTCACCACGTACTTTTTATTTTAGAGCCTGGATTTTTATTTTTTTATGACTTGCAGAAATCAGCTCCTGTTCAGGAGAAGTTTTATTCTGGATTTTTCTCATGCTGTCATATATCAAATTAACTCCTATGAAAAATTAGTTTCTCCCTATGCTAACCTCTGAGTTAGAGGCTAGTCCAGAACCAGTAAGAGCTTTGTGATTAGCATTTTGACACGTAACAAGAGAAGAAATGTGTAAATGTCCATTTCTATCAAAAGACCACCAGCTTTCAGAATTACCTGACTCTTTGCACCCAAAAAAGGAGACAGAATTGGCTGCAGCTTCAATCATTTTCCCCTGGGAGAGTACACGAAAAAAAAAGGCAGGGGAAGATACTGATGCCAAAATAAAAATAGTTAGAATGGAAGGAGATGCTGATAGGGATGAAAGAGACCAAATCAGTGAACCTCCAAACCCACTAAAGACAGGAAAGAGAAACTGATACTGAGCATGATGATAGGGAAGGAAAGGGAAGACTGAGAAATTACAGCTGACAAAGTACAAGTGTAAAGGCAGTAGCGTGCTTCCAGAAATTATTATTTATTAGCAAGGACACTACAAACCCTGGTGGCATCTCAGTGCAAAGAACTGCAGTGTCATGGAGAGAAATTATTAATATCAGTGATGTAGTCTTCATGGTATCCTGAGGCCAAGACACGGGCCAAAAGCTCACGAGTACTCATGACACGAGGCATGATCCGTTAAGTTTCTCATGCACAGCTGTGAAACTAAGGCTGGGGGACTAAGTTTATTTTCATTGCAGTATCATTTACAGTGGCTTTCCAAGCTAATTCCCTTTTGGCAAAATGCATTCTCTCTTTCCATGTCAAAAGCAAGCTATAGTTTACACCAGAGGCCAACATTGTTTAGACTCCAGTCAAATTTGTTTTTACATTTGAATGATCGGCCTCCTAGCCTACAGGCTTGTCAGCATTTGCAGCGCTATATTAGATTAAAATTGTATTGTTTAAAACATTCACAGGGCTTACATACTTGGCAGAATTTGCAAGATGTCAACCTCTCTAGGAACTTAGTAGAAAATATAGGAAGGTGATATCAGTCTGACATTTCCAGCATGAGCATTCTGCTTTACTATCAAGGATTTACGTATATGGTTTAATCTTTCTCTCATTCCAATACGGATTTCCTACCAACTTGCATGGTTCAGAGTCATATACAATACACTCAGCCTTAATCATTCCAAAGTCTGTGTAAATACTCCCTAGGGCTCATCTTTGTTTACTCCAAACTCCTTTCCATTGATGTAGCCATGTCAAATAAGACAGAAAATAGGTATCTGTGGGATCTGCACATATATTCATTACTCTGTTTCACTGCCTTTAATATAAAGGACTTTGAGTTTACACCTAAATCAAGCCTGTTTGGTTATAAATGGAAATGAAAATAATGACTGCACATCTAAGCAGACACTAGAGAATCTGATCATTTTTCTTAGTTTATCTTTATCCATTAAAAAAAAAATCTCCAAAATGCTAACCTTGCATTTTGAGTGGAAATAGAAAATAATATACTATATGTATGATGTCATTGCTTGTGCTAATCATTCTTCAGAATATTCAACAGCCAAGTTTCTAGGACACTTAATGTGCTGCAGGAGATCCATTTCCAATTTCAGTTCTGCCAGGTTCATATTTATTTGAATCTCATGTCCCAAGCCTTAGGTAAATGATTTGACCAATGTGTTCTTAAATGGGACTGTACCAAGAAGAAAGCCTTAGAGATCCAGTTCAGAACAGTGGAGTAGATAAGATACCCACTTAATGCGGTAAACTTAAGTTTGGAGTTATTGCTCTTAGTCATCTGGTACAGATGGTTGCAGAGAACCTTCCTGCTGACTTCCCAGATTCTTATGGTTCTTGCCTGTTGTAGCTGATACTGTAAACACTTCCAAAAGGTCTGTGTTTTGGAGATGAGAAACACTGTTCTCACCCAGCTCTCAAGTTACTGTGGTTTTTGTGGTTTTATTGGTTGGTTTTCTTTTCTTCCATGATTTCCAACTGATTAGTCTGTTCCCCTTGCTTTAAGAGCAGTATAAGCAACATGTGATCCCTAATGTAAGTATTTTTCTTCTGGTCCTTCTGTCATTAATGAACTGCTCTCTTTAGATAGCTGAAGTAGTTTTGTAACTTGTTTAAAGATCAACATTTTTTCCCAAGTAACAAGCAGTAGGACAAGAGGTAACGGCCTCAAGCTGTGGCAGGGGAGGTTTAAATTGGATATTAGGAAACATATCTTCACCAAAAGGGTGCTCAGGCATTGGAACAGGCTGCCAAGGGAAGCGACGGAATCACTGTTCCTGGAAGTGTTCAAAAACTGTGTAGATGAGGCCTTTAGTGACATGGTTTAGTGTCGGACTCGGCAGTCCTGAGGTAATGGTTGGACTTGATCATCTTAAAAGTCTGTTCCAACCTACTTGATTCTATAATTCTATGATTCTATAATGGATCAGAGTCAGACTGTCTTTGCATCAGTGAGCTGCAGTTATCCTAAAATGAAAAGACCTGTGTCACAGATTTGATGTAGTTTGTAAACGTACCTAGTAGGTCATTAATGTACTTTGAGTGAGCTCTTTGTACATATGTCTACACAAATATAAACTAAAAAAATATTGCTGGTTATGTAAATAGGACCCCTTAAAAGTATTTTGTTCATCACCCAACAGAATCTTTTGATCAAGGCTGCACAGACCAAGACTCTACCAGTGCAGGCTCATGCCCTTATGGTCGTATTTTCCTCCTTTGCCTGCCATATGTAGGTCAGGTAGAATCTAGGAAGCAGACATGTGCTTCCACTACCTCATCTCTCTGTCAGAATTGCCTATATGCATATATGAATATTCTAAATAATATTCACATTGGGGTGCGTAGACAGAGTGAGTTATACTGCTTTCTTTAAGAATTTAATGAAAGCTTTATACTTTGGAGCCAAGTCCTTGCTTGTTATTCAAAAGGAATGACTAGTTATTCTCTTCCATTGCCTAATCTCAACTCTATAGCAGCTTGATTGATCCTGAAGATTTACCTCCTAAAAAAGAATGCAAAAAGAGTTTTGCTTCCCTAAAGCAGAGAGTAATTACTATGCCACGCAGTGATCAAACCTGAGGAGAAAAATAATCCCTGCCCTGAGGTGTCTAAGAAAAGCTGCACTTCCATATAAATTGTACCCTCTAGCTCACTTTTCATTGTTGAGACTTGCATCATAACGAAGTCACATTGAGGGATTGGTCCTGCCTGGGTGAAACAATGGTCTAATTGACATGAATATGACTGGGATATGAGCCAGTACACAACAGAGTATGCGCAGTTTCTCGGAGCAGAGTTGTCCCTTTGGCCAAGTAGTGTGGCTTTTTCTATTTATAATCAAGAGTTTGAATTTATTAAATTGATTTTCTGGTTTGATGTATTCAGGTATGCTTTTTAGTACTCATTTAGAGAGCTTATCTTTACAGAAAACAAATAAAATAGTTTTCCCACTATACTCTAACATAACTTCTTGTTTCTGAATCCTAACAAGGTCTTTTATCAACTGGAATGTGAATTGGCCAAGCTGCAAACGTTGGGTAAAACATCAAGTAACACATCTCTAAGGGGTAAGAATCTGGAAACTGAAAATTCAGTTCATGATAATGAAGATACAGAAAAGACATGTCTTGAAAAGGCATTCTCACAAAAAATAAATGCACTGGAAAAAAAAGAATAACATTCCAGGACAGAAAACTGAATAAGTATGTTCAGTGAACTGTATGAGAACTGTATTCTAGTATTTTTAGACATTAATTATTGGGTATGATGGTGGCATGTGGTTAGGAGATTAGTGACAGGACTTGAAGCCTGTCTCAGATTTGTTTTTCATAAGGTCCAAACTAGGAGTATTGAAAATACCAATAAAGTCACAGCTCCTATGTCGTCTGAATTATTGGATCCAGGCCAGCTTCCAATAGGCAAATGCTGTCATTCCCATTACTGGTGCTCTCAGTACATAGGAAGAGGATTGAACAAAAGCAGCAGGAATGTGTGGTTATATTGGACCAATGCTTGGAAAAGTTTTCTGGGCCTTTCTGGATCTCTAACTGTAGAGATCCAGCAACGTTCTGTGTTTTGGGGGTTTTTGTTTGCTTGTTTCTGGGTTCTTTGTTTTTTTCCCTGTATGTAATTCCAGTGGCTTCTTGTCATTCTTGATTCAGTTTTAGGACTTTGTGAACCAAATTCACTGTAAATTCAATGATCAGCACAAAGTCTACACACTGAGAATCCTTCATAATATGGCACATGGAGGATATCAGTAATGCCATAGACATAGTTCTGAATGCCAGAATGGGTCTGAAGCTCATTCAACGTAATTTTTATGATGAAGGAATTGGATTACTTTCTTCTGATGAGTAGAAAAGTGTCTGTTCTTTCTTTGACGTTCTACAGGACAGCAAAGCATATCATTTATCTGACAAGTTCCTGGTTTGTCTTTGCATCAAAGACCAATGAACACTGTTCCAAAGAGTCTGTAGTGCATCAGGCCCCAGAAGAATCAACTTATTTGAGTTTAAATCGTACACCAAAGTAGTACTGTTTTGGAGCCTGTTAATAAAGAGAGGGAAAGATTGTGGATCATCTCAAGGATCGAACAACTGACTGAGGCATGGAAGAGTTAAAACATACTGTAAAATTTGTTTCTGTTACTTGCCACTGATTTCATGCCATTGCCTCACACTGCACCAAAGTCCAGCACACATTAGTGCTGCAATTGGGACTAACATTATTATGAATGCTAAATAGCAAACTATGACCCTTTTTTACTTGAGGGTCATTAACTTAAGGTGATTCCCTGAAGTTAATGATTGCAGAACAACATGGAAGGTGAAGCGAATGAAGCTTGTTATTAAGGATCAGCACAGAACCTGTATATCCACGTTAGAATCAGTGTACCCACAGTTGTAGTCTAGCATGATCTATCACTTCCAGATTGAAAAAAAAGAAAAATCTTTCTGTTATTATTCATTTGCATACATTTGTTGTTAAAAAAAAAATAAAAATAAAAAATCAGAATTATGTTCATTTGTCCTGTTATGGTGTTCCAGGCAGAATTTTAAAAGATTTCCAAGTAGAAATGAAGAAAAGTTTGAATTTAGTAGTGCAATTCCTGTTGATGCAATTGGAAATAGATTTATTACAAGGATCTGGATTATCTTGAAGGATCCATGCTCCACAGACTACATTTACAGATAGCTGATAAGAAAAGAAACACTCTCCCCTCTCCTTCTCTTGGTGGTGTACTAGGCTTTGAGACCACACAGACTTTTTTTTGCCTTTATTTTGTTATTGCTTATTTATGAAGGTCTCAATTTTTAGAAAGATAAGAGAATAAGAAAACTATCCAATTGCTTTTTTACATAGTGATAATGGCTATTCTAACTTCCTACACAGCTTTACTTGTAAAGAAGCATTCAAGGTTGCTTACATAATCTTCGTATGAATAACCTTGATGCTTGTTTGAGGAGAGATTAAAATTTAGACTGGCAGTATTTCAAGGACTGTTTTCTGCTTGAGTACTACAAGCTTATCCACCTCAGGTATACCTTCTTTTTGTGTTCAGGGATGTTTATTAGAGCTGCAGGTAGTCTTGTACTTACAGTTTCTATTTGAGGTTGTTTATAAATAGCATTCTGCTTACTTTTAATGCCACTTTCTCAAGCAAAGGATCTTTTTGTTTTGGCAAGGAGAAATTATAAATGACTTTTCTAGGGGCGAAAGCCAAACCAAAGGTTTTTGGATGAGTAATCTTAGTAGGAATCTTTTTGAAAATGAGAAATATTTTTATTAGTTGTAGTAACTATTTTGACTGTTGTATCTTCTTCTTTTTTCAGAAAAATTCCCATTGATTGAAAAACTGGGAAACCTACAGCATTTCTAGGATGGTTCTCTTTCTAAGGTGTCTGATTACACCATAATTTGTAAAGAATCTTACAGTAACAAATGTCAGTATGGGAGTTTATCATCTTCCTAGTCAGACACAGAGAAAAGGGCCACTCGTTTTTAAGTTATTTGTGTATAGGGTAATAGGTGAGCTTCTGCCCCCAGGTTTCTGGCTGTAGAAACTGTTGTAGTTCCTTGCAAGCTATGCTAACTTTATGCATGACTATGCTTATGAGCATGGATCTGCACATTTGCATAGCAAAGAAGGATCTAAACGATTTTTAAATATGACAGTGTAAATAGAAAAAAGGAATACAATGAATCACAAGTTATAAGATATTGATATTTCATGCTTAACTTTAAATGGAGCATTTGAATAAATAAGGTAAATGTATTTGTCTTCGCTTGAGAGAGCAAAGTCATAATAAAATGAAACAGGCTAAAAGTATTGCTTCTGATTCTTCTGAATAGGAAGCAGATGAAAATCATGTAGATAGCACTGGAAAAAACAGAGCAAAACAAGATGAAAATATTATTAACTTAGTGCTCTCTGCATTTCTGCACACAGGTTTAGTTGTTATGCAATTCAATCACAACTCTGAACCTGGGAACTTCAGAGCATGCAGTTTCAGGGGAATGAAAATAAATTTCATCTTTAGAGCACACAATCAAGAGGCTGAAATTTAAGAAGTTTCAAATATTTCTGTAAAAAGAAGTTTTCAGTGTAGCAGACTAAGTGCCAAAGTTTGAAGAGATATTTATTGTTAGCACTGACCTGTGAACAAAGTTAACTTTGTGATTATAAGAACAGATACATTTTGTAAAGTATTAAATAATTTAGGATTATGAAGAAGTTTTACCCAGATAGAGGTAGCTCGATGCTCCCCAAAGTCCCTGTGCCTGGTGTTTCTATGACTGGTTCTTGTACTTCAGGGTTCCACAGCTTGGTAGAAGATACCAGTCACAAGAGCCGGTTCAGATGTTTGCTGTTAGAATCTGGTTCTTACCTCATCTGTTCCTAATATGCGGAAGTTTACTTCAGACGCATAAATGCATGTATGATTTCTGTGTGTAGAAATCAGAGCTGAGAGCTTGAAGGGAGCTGCAGACCTTTTAAATCTTGAAAGAAAAGCCTTATCTCCCTAAGTGACAGCAGGCGTCTTCTGATCACAGGCCATTTTAGCTGCTGAGATCAAAACAAATTCCCTGGGATTCAGAGCATGCCCATTCTGAGATGCAATATATCAGTTAATGGCATAACATGACTCAGCATGGATTTTAGGGTTGGGTTTTTTTTTGTTTGTTTGCTTGAAGATTTGGGGGGTGACTAAGGTTTGACCCAGAAACAGCATAGCCACAAGAAACATTCAGAGGTGGGCAGAGATAATCTTGCGGATCTATGTGAATCATAGACTCATAGAATGGTTTGTATTGGAAGGGACCTTAAAGATCATCCAGTTACAACCCCCTGCCATGGGCAAGGACACTTTGCACCAGTCCAGGTTGC
>WYDI02018803.1:55727-79381 GCA_009867235.2 Psittacus erithacus | reverse complement strand
ACCGATGTTTTCAGTTGCTGCTCAGTAATGTTTACTCTGACCAAGGACCTTCTGAGTCTCATGCTCTGCCAGAGAGGAGGGGAAGCCAGAAGAAAGCAAAGACAGGAAACCTGACCCAGACTAGCCAAAGGAGATATTCCATACCAGAGCACATCATGCCCACTATATAAACTGGGAGCAGTTACCTGAAAGGGTTAGATCGCTGCTCAGTTGGGCTGGGTATTGGTCAGTGGGTAGTGAGCAGTTGTATTCTCTTCCCTTGTTATTTCCCTTATCATTATTATTCCTGTTGGTAGCAGCAGTGGTTTGTGTTATTCCTTAGCTACTGGACTGTTCTTATCTCAGCCCATGGGAGTTACATTCTTTCAATTCTCCTCCCCATCCTTCCGGGAGCTGGGGAGAAGAAGTGGGGGGAGTGAGCAAGCAGCTGCATGGTTCTGAGTTACTGGCTGGGCTTAAACCACAACAAGTGGACATAGTTAGAACGGACTTTCATAACAAGGAGCATGCAGTAATTTGACCAGAAATTTTTATCATAACATTTTCTCTCTGTGTTTATAATGAGGGGAATTAGAAGATAATGATTGGCAATTTATAGTCTATGGAACTGGCCACCTAAGAACAAAAGAAGTTTATTGGGAGAGCACAAAAAAGCAAGTTGGAGAAAAGCTAGGAGATTCAAAAATAACAAATAACTTATCACATGCTTTTGAGAAACTTAACATCTAGCCTAAGTCATGCTTAAGTCAGTCAAGATCAAAGTAGCACTGAAATACCTTGTGAACAGGGTTCAGACATGAAGCCTGGATAAAATCTCTAAGTGACTTATGGAAAGACTAAAAGTGGGGAATAAGGACATGGTGAAAACAGAAATTAATCTCACTTGACTGTGATTTTTTCAAGCTTATACTATACTATGCTATGCTATACTATACTATATGCAGTTGTCTGTCCTTTATTTATTCTGGTCAACTGAAAAGTGCTAATTGCAAACAGAACAGGATAGTGATTTATGTCAGTTCTGTGCTCTTCAAGAATTTTAGCAGTGGTCATCTTTCAGTTTTACAGGAATGTAAGAGAAATCCAGGAAATGGGAATGTGTGTTGACTGTGGTAGGGCAGATACCACTCAGGAGAACGTGTGCTGTGTTTAAACTTGCCTGCTCATGTGAAATTTTAACGGGATGTCGGAAAACTGTCCAGAGAACACTAGGGTAGCAGGGAGGAGTTGTCAGGGATCCTTCATAGCGATAGTACTCATCCAGTCTGTCAGGAAGCAGTTCTCGGATATTGAAACCAGGGACTTGGACCATCTGATCTAAAATAGGGGATTCACATTAAATGCTGCATTGTTACTACACAGGTAGTGCACCAGTGAAGTGAATTTGCTTTTCAATAAGTAGGGTGCTTTCAGTCATATCAGTAGGAAAAGAAAAATACATTTTAACAGAGATGATCCCAGTTTAATCAGGAATACAGATTTTCAGGTTTCCTCTGTACAAATCATGTCTTAGATTCCAAATCAGAATTCTGTAAGATAGAGTGGCCATTTTAACCCAAAAACATTATGTGCAAGAAATAAGACCCAGTCAGAAGCACTTGGTGTATGCTAGCCTTACACTTTTCACAGAAATGCACTGTGTTTTTAACTCTTTCACAGTCTGTGACAGGTTGGCCTGGGATTTTGATTTCTGGGCTACTTCTTCAGGTGGTTCAATCCCTCTCAGGGTAACATCTGATACCTTTGGCCTTTCTAAGTCCATTGCAGGCTAATAGCCACTCACCCTTGTATTTCACATTTCGGAAGTGCCTGAAGATCTTTTCATAGGATGGGTTGAAGGGTCCAATCTGTAATGAACAGATTATTAACAGCTGTGCAAATCACTGCAGGCTGAATATGAGTCTTTGCTTCTGCACACAGCAGACAGCAGTATTTGATGGTCTCTGTCATAAGGCAAGTGTCTCAACTGTCCAGGTACTTATAAACTGGAATGGCATAAGTACTTATGCGAAACATTAACACTATCCTCAGAACCCCAATAATGCTCTTACTCCAGAGAGCTATTTAGAGCTGCTTTGTTATAATACTATCTTAGGTGCACTGTAGACCTCTTGTGTGTGCTTGAAAGGCCCTATTGCCCTTGCCTGTTCAGCATGCAATGCAAATGAGGAGAAACCAGTTCCTCTGAGAACATTGCAGGCATAAGTTCTTAACTGGCAGATTTCTTGGATCATCTACTGGTTTCTAGTCAAAGCCACATTTTTCCACCCACAAACATTTTTTAGTCTGCTGCTCCTCATAGTCCAGTAAGATAAAGAATGACACTGTTGGGTACTGCCGGGCCACTGGCAAGGGCTGTAACTCAACTATCAAACAAGACCATGCTTTTCAACTGCTACCAGCAGCTTTTCAGTCTAATAATCAATGCCTTTTTTAATTAATCCTTTAGAGTTGGTGCTTAGCAGTTCCTCTGGTGACATAGTAAACTGGTGTCCTTAGATCAACTGTAATGGCCACCAGCTGTCTGAAAGCTTTTCAAAGACCTAATCTCCATTGTTCCCCTGTTTGATTTTTAAACACTATTGCTTAGCAATAAGCAGAATCCCAGTATTATTCCCAAGCATAATACACAATACTCTGACACTTTTCACAGCTGCAACTTCCAAATGAACTGAAATTTAACAGAAAATAGGCCAAAGTCTTAGAGCTGCTAGGAAGTGAGCTTGAATAATAGTAAGAATTGGAGAATTAGAGCTTTGTCTGCTAACTAGACACTTTCATGGTTTTCATGAAAATATGAAATCTTAGTTATCTCATTGAGTTTTAATCCTCAAGAAAAAGGAGAATTATATATGTACAAACCTCTGAAAGTTTTTCTTTCAGATCATTATTCTTTTTAATTGCCTCTATGTGGAGCTTTAGTGGAAAAAATCAGAAAGCTGTCCTTCTGTCATCTGAAAAAGGGCACTGAATGTTCTTGTTTACTGTAATATGTGATTCAAAGGATCTGGGAAGTTTGCAACCTGAAGACTGTGGTCAAATCCTAATTACATATAGCGGCCAAAGCCTGGGTTGTGTCTGCCTGTGTCTCTGCTGCCTTAAAGCTGCTTTGTGCTACAATAGGCAACTTTTCAGTAAGTGAGCTTGAAACCCACTGTTGTTTGACAAACTTAACCAATCCTTAATTTGCAAGTGAATGCAAAGATGGATTTAACATAGCTGAAGATAATTTACTGAAAATCATAAGGAAATATTCAGAATCCCTCTTTTCTTAAAATTTATTCCTGTTTATGTATGTGCTGCTGGAATCTGGCCCTTTTCTGAAAGAGAAAAGGAAGAAGCTTGATTTAGCCACAGCATTGTTAAATAATCTAGGAAATTTGTACATTAGAGGTCTCTGATGGTTTAATGATTGAAAGTATATTCTAAGCCAAATAAAAAAAGGTCCTGATCCTACCTCAAGAAGAATAGCCAAAACCGCCAGTCCATCTGCTTTGTCCATTGCTGCTGTTACATCTGGATATTTCTCAGAGTTAAAATGTACGATATGCAGCTACAAGGAAGGAGATAGTATGTTATGGTGACATCTGAGGCATGCTCACATTTCTGTTTCACAGCTAAAAAGCAGCAGTGCCGCCATCTCAGGCTAAGACAATACAATGGGATTCTTCAGTACTTTCTGGGCGGCGTGGTAAGGTCTTTTTAGAGAAAGGCAGAAGGTTCTGGAACTCCCACTCCCAGCCCTGCTGCAGCTGATTTACACCAAACCCCCCCCCCCAAATACTGGGGTAGGGGGAGGAAGAGGATCAATCACTTCAGTTTCAAGGCATTTTGACTGTAGTACAAGGGAATTTTTCTGAACAAGTAACAGCTTGGCACTCTTGGCGCTCTCCAATGCTTAGAATTCAAAACCTGGGGTTAAATGTAACTAGAAAAGAAATGGATTATTCAAAATAAGCAAATTATTCTGACTGATTTCTCTTTTAATAATTTTGGGGTAAATACCTGATGTGTACGGCTTTTCAAAATCTCTTCACAAATCCGTAATTTAGGATTGGAAAGATAAAAAATAGTTCTTCACTGAATAGAAGAAGGTGAATAAAAGCAGAAACAATGTCATGCAGCTAAAAGATACATGTAGTTTACAGAGAAGAACCAAAGTGTCGAGTATCTAACAATTTGCTTGAAGTTACTCAAGTGACCTAGTGCTGGCCCTGAGTTCAGAACCTGAATCCTAGCTCCCTGACTTTTGGCATAGTGAGGAAAGTATGTTGGGGTCCATCCTTTTTTGCAGTGCAAAATATGTTTTCTTAGTATACACCCAGGTTGTAAATACTTGGATTAGAACCTTGCAGCCTTTTACAGTCATACGCCCAAGATATAGTTCCCACTTTGAGACAATGGGACCTGCCCAGCCTTCTTTGTTTCTTTCCCTGATCTGAGCCTGGCTTACCTCTGCTGCAAAGTGCTTCCCACTGACTGTGTGCTCTGAGCCTTCTGACTTGTTTCTGTTTCCCCAGTGAAGGTGAAGTTGAGATGCTGTATATTCAAACGGGAGGTTTCTGATGTACATAGTAGGCAATAGGTACATTTTCACTGTAAGCAGACCAAAACCAAATGGAAGCAAATGATACCACAGCTTTCAGGCACAGGGCAAATGTATGTGTATGTCTAAGTATATTACATATGGAACATGAGCAAAGCAGATTCTTAACTCGTATCCATCTCAGTCTGTGGCAGGAGATAAACACTTCAGATGTCTTTAACCCTTTCTAGGTAATTCAGAAGAATATATATCCTTTTTCCATTTTCTTGAAACTAGGAACTGAATGTGGTATCACCACAATACTAAGCATCCTAGTGATTTATGCTCTAGCCATAAGGGAAGATAGCAGCAGATGTGGCAATGATCGTTTAGACAGAGACTAATTTTTTCTTACTTAGAGCAATTTAGGTTTGTATCTGAGTGAGGGTACTAGTGTGGGTCACATGTACCCTGCTTTCTAGGAGAGCATTGACCTTAGAAGTGAATTCCCCTTTTTACTGAGGGGGGTGATATATTTTAGTTTTGGCTGACATTAGGAAACTGTTGAACTTCTTAGGGGCAAGATCTAACAGTGTTAGTGATTTGTGAGAGGGCTGTATGAGGAATTTGCTTATACCTGTGTGATTGTGAGGGACAGCCTCTCAGTGTTCTTTTGTCCCCACTTGTTCTCTGGCACAGCTAAAGTCCACAATGTGAATGTTTCCTTAACTGCCTATTGCCTGTCACATCAGCCTAATGCATGCGTTCAGCTGTGACAGTCCAATCTTTCATTCAGGACTAAGAAAAGCTCTTAGTAAAGGAAGGTTCACAAGGAAGGGGTGTTTCAGCCATTCCTTGTCTAAAGCAGCCTAGTTTTGATGGAGAAATTGATGAAGAGGAAAACCAGGAGCCATGACCTAAGAGGCTGGAAGAATGGATTTATGGTGGTGTACAGAGCAGGTTTACCCCACTGAAGGAGTGAGAAAAAAAGCAATGTTTGTGTGTTGGGTATCTTTTAACCAAGTGTGCCAGAGAAGAGCAGAGGCAGAGACCATTTTATAACACAGGTTGTTTTGGTGGTTATGCAGTAGAGGAGGATACAAAGAAGGAGGGTCTTATAACTGTTCTTATTTCTATGTCTTCAAATGTTTCAGGAAGGAAGAAAAAATATTCTGTAGATGTAGTTATGCTGATGTAAAGCCTTCATCAGTACAGCTTAATTTTATCTGTTAATCAAAGTAGTTCACCCATGAAATAAAAAATATCGCAAGCTTCAGCAACTCTTTTCCCTCTTTCCTTCACAGTCCCATGCTGTCATTGACCTTCCTTACCTGAATGACCATTATTGATCAATGTAAACTGGTCAGTGGAAGACACATTATAGCCTATGAATTCTAAAGGTAAGAGATTGGAATCATACTGGAGAATATCTTTGTGAAAATCTATTGGTGACTGGAATACTCCTCCACAAAATGGGTATTTCTTTGGCCAGGCCTTCTCTCCATCAGGACCTATATAAATTAACAAAAAGACACATTTGTCAAGCTTTAACTATGCAGGTAATATAAAAACTCCCTTGTTTCAGCCTTCACCCAAAATTTGGAAATGCAGCCTTTTCTGAGTTGTTTAGGCACAAGCATGACAAGTAGAGTTTGGATCTGTGGCAGTATTTGGATTATTTCCTGATATGAATAACTTTTCCCCATGGAAGTAACAGGCATATGCAGCAATTCCAGCCTTTGAAAGAGAATTGCTGAAAGAAGTGACTTGATGTTGACAGAGGAAAGTTTCCATCTTTTTCAGTGCACAGAAAACTATACCGGAATGGACTTTTCCTTACCATACAAGCTGTCTGACTCCATGTAGCAACACTGAATAACAGACAGTGAAAAGCTAACATGCAGAAATGGAAGATGTTACAATAATTTGACCTGCAGTAACTTGCTCAAGCTCTGGTGAAATCTTTCATCACAGTCTTTTGCCCTAGGAAGGATCTACAAAGAACAGATAACATCAAGAGGTTTTTAATTGTGTCTTTTATTTAATTACACATTACTAGCTAGCAGCTGTTCATAAGCTCTAAGTTGAGACCATTTGGATTTAAATACAAAAAGAAGTACTTGCAACTTGTGTTTCAACTTGACTCTGAAGATTCATCATGATTCTTTCTAAGGCAGGAAGGTCTATTGGGATCACCCAGTCTGATCTGTATAACACAGGCCATTGGACCTCCCTGGATTAGTTTCTACTTCACTGAGGTTGTATTTTTCTGAGGGGAAAAAACATCTACTCTTCCTTTAAGCATTGCAGGTAAAAGATACTTCATTAGTGCCCAGTGGGTAATTACTTGCTTTTCACTGTGAGTTTGTCTAGGTTTGACTTCACTTAGATAGTGATTACTTTTAATCCTTTGCTTAGAAATTGAAGAGCCTCCTGTTAATATACTTTTGTTTCTCACTGAAGTGCTTATAGATGACATAGTTTCTCACTTCTCTTCAACTAAATAGATTGAGTTCCTTGAGTCTTTGGTTAGAAGGCTTCTTTTCCAAACCTATAATATTCCTTGTGGCTTCTTTGAAGTATGACATCCAGGAATCGTGACTGCCAGAATTTAATGTTAGATTGGGCCATCAGTAGCAAAGCAAGTTCAGATCTTTTCTGAAGGAAAATTATCAGTCAGGAGAATGTTGTTAAAGCCTCACTTTTTGTGTGAAAGACAAGAATATAGATAGTGGAGGTGAATCTGACTTAGTGCATGTCAACATTAATTTCTCTCCTCTTAGATCTTCATGGTACTATCTTAAAGTTATGGAAATTCTTTTTAAAAGCTAATAAATGTTATGCCGCTGTTGTGGAAGATGGTGTTCTGTCCTCTCCATATGTTTTCGCAAATAGCAGATCCATTCAGAGGAGCATAAATTCTGTACTATGGGATATACATACTTGAGAATATTTCCCAGGAAAATACTTATCAGGATATACGAGAAAATTATGGTTTCTTGAAGTTAAAACTTGATGTATAAGACAATGACACCAAAATATAACAGTTTCCAAGAAGCCACGACTACAGCAGCATCAGAAAAATTGGTGAGAAGCCTTTGTGACAGAAAGACTTTGGAATTTTACAGGGTTTGAGGTTTCTGTGCACTGCTAAGATAGTGAGTTTGCAAGAAGATATGTATTACATATCATAGGTCTGGAGACGTGATAATTAAATAGGTACTTTTCAACTGATGCATAAAATAGAAGTCTAGTCCCAGCCAGTGGAAACCATGTCATGAAGTACCCCTCACTTTTGCTGAGTTGAATGCCCTTAAGAGTTGGCAGCAGAGTATGGGAATTTCCACACCGACATCAGCAGTTCAGAGGGGAAAATTCTGTCTTTTCTATAAAATGCTGTAGTTACTGAAGTCTTTAGGTACCTCTATCCTTACTAGCAGTTACCCTTTCCTTGACATAAATCTGCTGCTCCATTCACAGGCCTCTAAGCTACAGCAGTTTTTGCTTGTTTCTTACTCCTGCTCAATTGAAAAAAAAAAAACAAACAAAACCCAACAACCAATCCAAACAGAAAAACCCCTTTCTTGGTACAAACCAGTTTTTCTAGAAATGCTGCCTTTTGTCATGTAGTCTTCCTCATTTCAGTGCCACAAAATTCCTGTCTCAAAGAGCTGCCCACTGCAGCTTGGATTTGCATATGTGAAATTGAGATTTCCATGGTAGATAAACCACACAGCTGGAAGGCATTTCTCAGCTAGCTCTGTTGAAAATGAATGATTGATTGTGAACCAGATTTTCCTTTTTCTGTGCCAGCACATTCAGATAAATCCAGTGAAATCACATTGTGTTTACATAAACTCTGTCTGATCACTGTGAATAAAGAATAGCATGTGAGTGTATTAAGACTGGCCTGTACTACAAGTCTCAAAAGGTATTAACATAAGAAGTACTGCAAAAATATCTTAGTAGTTAATTTCCTCCTTTTGTGATCACAATTGTGACAAAGGGAAAGACCTGGGCAGCTCAGGTGATGTCTGCTACTCTGAGGATCCCCTGCCCCTTCATGCTGTAAATAACCCTAAGCCTGGCTGTGCCCTCATGGCTGTTCTACAAGAGATGCCTGTAAATGAAGCAGTGGTAGTTCTTTGGATAGTCTTGCTGCCCAGCTGCAGTGAGCTGAGCAAAATACTCTCAATGCCATGGCTGCGTGTACCCTTTGTATCACCTCCCTTGATAGCTTCCAGCTTCCCATGCCTAAGCCTGAAGCCAGCCCCACAGCCCTAGCGCTGCTGGATGATGCAGGACAGATGTTCCTCTAAGAACAACAATGGTGTCTGCTTCCAGGATGTGTACATTGGCTGTCTTAAAAAAGAAGAAAGAAACAGGCCTATGAGACACCAATGTTACCAACAGACTTTGCTTGAGCAGAAGAATATTCATGTTGCTCATGCTTCTTACTTGAGTATCCAAGTTCTTTAAACTAATGTAGTAAAATTCATTGGGTTAGTAACACAGGGAACGAATGTCTGTGGTATTTTTGCAGCCAGGCAGAGTGCTCTGCCCTGTTCTCAACCAGCTGGAAGCTGTATAGCTGCTGTTAGCCCAGGACTGAGTTAGCAGTGAATGCTGAGGGTCCAGGCTCCCTGCCACAGTAACATGGCTGCATGTTCTTTATTTTGCTCAGAGCACAGGCAGAGCTCAGTTATATCAGTCTGTGTGCTCATAGCCGCTATGTGTGTATCTTCCATGTGCTCATCCAGAAGGAAGCTTGTGAAATAGAAGGCTTGCCAAGGGCTGTAGCTCTCTGCTACTCCATTCAAGTGCTGCATGGGAAATTTTGGGTGTATTCTGGTGTGTTCACTAAAGCTGGCATTTCCTAAGGGGAAGTGGAGGGATCTTAGCAGAGGTTCTCAGCACCTCACTGAATTGGAGTATTTGGCAACAGTAAAACTAAAGACTTTGCATGTTCAATTATCCTGACATCTGGTACCAACAATTCTTGTGTTTGTGTTGTAGCATGAAGTTCTCCCCTCATGTGCATATTAGTAATTCCTTTGGCGCTATTACTTTAAACTTGGCTGTAAGGCTAGTTTTCTCCATTGTAGCTGCTTGTCCACTCTCAATGAGTGATTCTGGCTCTTTGATTTCATTCCAGCCCTCTTACAGAAGCAGAAAGCCAGAATCCAAAGAATTGAAGCCCACCTCTCCAGTCCTACCAGTTCTCTTCAGGCCCGCACTTCCCAGCTACACAGCAACATTGCCAAAAGCTGCATGCATGTGCTCTCCTGAGCTGTCAGGCATCAGAACAATTCTTTTAGTTCTTTAACTAAGATAACATTTTTTTCTGATGATACACTTCATACAGTTTGTCCATTATACAGAAGGTGTCTCAGAAGACACAGAGCAAGCATGTGTCAGAGCAGGAATTGACGAAGTTGGGCACTGAGAATAGCATACTCTGAAATAAACACTGGTACCCAAAGTCCTGGAAAGGGAGAAGCAACTAATTTAAAATAAGTGTTACCCAAGGAAGGAGGGCAAATCTTCTGCTTTGATAGTAGTAAAGCAAATTTTGCTTTCCTTACTACCCAGGAGGGTTAGGTTCTGGTGGCTGCTGTCAGGGTGGAAAACCCCAGCTTTTGTTATTCAGACTGTGTCAAGTTTTCTTTTTTCCTAATGAGAATGTGAAGTGTATGTATGCATACTGGCAGTTAGATTAATACCTATAGACAGGCAGCTGACAGTTTTCCTTTGTTTATGTGAAGCAAGTCAGGTAAACTGGAGCACAGCCAAAGGGAGCAGTTATTAGCAGCAAGTTGAATCTCAGAGGTTCTTTGTGTTGTCTTGGAACAGCACCAAAGGCTTAAGAACAAGAATTTTTTGCTGAGATTCTGTACTGCCTACTTTTTTGTGAGCGTGTGGCATGTAAAACACTACTGTGAATGAGGAATAATGGGCCAGATGATTTGATCACTTAAAAGAAAATTTCTAGGTAATTCTTCCTGAGCAGCCATCAGATCCTTCTGGGTTAGTAGCTGACTGAAAGGACTACTGTACAATATAACACTGCTTTCCTGATTTATTCTGTCTTGTGAGTGCTGGGGTTTTCAGAGTGCTGAGTCTCC
The DNA here is from genome assembly GCA_009867235.2 of Psittacus erithacus. NCBI lineage: Eukaryota > Metazoa > Chordata > Aves > Psittaciformes > Psittacidae > Psittacus > Psittacus erithacus. The sequence goes on along the minus strand of WYDI02018803.1, from coordinate 68,731 downwards.
AGTAGCACAATACAGGTGACTTGCTGAACTCTGATTCTACTTAAAAAGTAAGACCCATCTGGGTAGGGAGAGGTGTGTTCTCTGCAGAACCAGGCTGAAATGTGCTGCCAGTCTGTGACTGCTGGGGATAGAGAGGGCTTTGGGGAGCTGCTGCAGTTCTTGTTGCTTTGTAAGGCAATTCAGAACCCTATAATTGACACTTAGTCACCCAGATATGAAACCCGATGGCCAAATAACAGATTTCAAGACAATGGGACAGATCTAAACCTGGGTAAAGGTAGTGAACCAAGTATGTTCTCACCAGAATACATTTGGCATGTTGTCATTAAAATGCAGAGCAAAGCAATTACTTACTATGTACAAATTAGTTTGTACTTACCAATATAAGACCATTTTGACCCTGTTTAAAGACAAAGGAAGTATTACTGTGAATATTTGAAATTGATCTTAGTCTATAAAGAAACAAATTGTCACTTAAACCCATGTACTGAATTTTGCAATACTTTTGAACTGTCTGTCCCCAAATGTTGAGTAAAACACAGATACTTTCAAAGATCATGAACACTTCTCACCCAGATTATAATTATCGCTGTGTTCCTGCCCATAGGGGTGACTTTCTTGTGGTTACTTAAATGCTGGAGTGAAACTTCTGTTGGCTTTCTGGTGATGTGGGTTTTGGGTTTTTTTTGTGGAATTGCCACAGGCTCGGTATGTAGGCACATCCCTGGTATTTTTCCAGTTACAAAACTTGAGGAATATAAATGGGGTGTAGCTATAATGATCCCCCTTGTGCCTAGTTGGGGAGTTTGAAAACCATCAGTGTGTTGCCAGTTGCTACAGCCATTTCTGTACAGGGGCTCTGGGGTTGGCCAACTCAAACAGGAGTAGATGAACTTTGAAAATAGGGAGTATGATCCACGAACCCATGTAACTCAGAAAATCCTGGGGGGTTGAGTGAGTGTTAAAATGACCAGTACTTGTCCATGGTTTAAGGAAGTGAACTTGGGACAATGTTTTTGCTTGTCTTTGGAAATGTCTTGACTAGTAAGTCAAATGCTCCTTTTATTTTTTTCTGGTCCTGAAACCTACCTAGTCATTTAGCTTGCTGGATAATTGCAGGTGCTTGTCCTGACAGACCTGCACAGTTTTGGCTGTCAGGATAATGGATATCTTTACTCTCTGCAAATTCTATTTAATTTCTGCTTAGAAAACAGTCCCGAATTACAGGTCTGGCAAACACTCAGAATGCCCATGTGTGCATGCATGCAGGTAGGCAGGTATATATCCTTACATGCACCTGTCTGCTCAGTACATGATCCTTGGCTGCATTTCTTGTACTCTGGAGTGTGGTCACAGGTGCAGCTCTTCTCCAAAGAATGTTGTGTGAAATATTTGGAATTAATTTGTGGGGATGTGCAAAACATCTGCTCTTAGCTCCTTTGTAGAGATATGTGCCGGAAACACTGAGCTCTCTGCTTCCAGTTCATTAGGACCAGTGTGTCTTGTTCTTTTACACTGTAATTCTCAAAATGAGGTCTGTGTAATCATCCTGGCTCATATCCCCATGTTCGTCGTGTAGAAGAATTCATGGATTGTCTTAGATCTCAAGATGAGAAACCTTCTCCTCTCCCCTTCTCTCTGATTTATTTTTGGGGTGCTTGTGCCCGCTGGTCAGCATGTTCTGTAGGTAAAACTTGCATGGAGAGAGCAACTGACCATCAGCAGGTTTTAGAAATTGCCACATTCTCAGCTGAACCAGGTTTGAAAAAATAGTGGCTTAACTACAGCAGACTCTCTGCTCATGGTCCTACTTCCCATTAAAATGTGTGCAAAGTGTCAAAACTATGATTTTTTTTTTTTCTTCTAGAGCAACCTTTAAACAGTCCATTTCAAATATTTTCAATATTTTGGGCATTTATGGCAATTGAAATAAAAATAAATGAAAGCTTCAAGTCTTTTGCCAAGTGAAATTTTCCTTAGCTTGAGAGCATTTTGATGCTCTGCAACTCACTACCATTGTGACTTTACTGATGAGCGCAGTAACAGCAACAAGTGTAGGTAGGGCTGAGGCACATTTAATGCTTATTTTATCCACCTTTGATCAGGAGATGAATAGATGACCAGATGTCAGAATCTTCTTGATTTTGCCTGAATAAACATGTAGAGCTGCCATCCTCAGACTCTGAACAAGGTTTCATTACCCTTATTCTGCTTGATAATGAAATGAGGATGAGACAAACTGTCACACAGGCTCATAGGTTTGAAGGAGAGCCAATAGATGTCTGATTCACATCTAGAAGGGATCACAACTATCCACAGCTCTGTACCTGTGTGCACTCTTCTGCCTTTTTGTTCATGTTAGGTTGAGTGCTGATGAGTAACACAGTTACATGTCTCTGCATGGCAGAAAAGGTTCCTTGAGACAGTGTATCTGTGTTTCACTGATTTATCTGCAGGGAACAAATACATTTCCAATGTCACTGGGGAGCTGGGAAAGTGATGTTAGTTTGGTTGTGATAATCTATGTTAGTTGTTTTTCTGACTTGGGAAGACATCAGGGACAGGCAGATGCTATAGCTCTTACGATTTCTTGGAACTGGGGTTCTTAATTCTAAAATAGGGATTCTACAGCATTCCCTTCAACATGTATTGTAAGACGTATCTTTTCAACGCATCTTTCCCTTCTGAATCTTGAGTTGTCAGGGAAAGCCCCTGGAAAGCACCAAGCTTTATTCTGTTATTCTGGAGAGCTCCAAGGTATAGGAACCTCTGCCCTTCAGGTGGGAGATTCTGATAGAGTATGTAGCCATCTTTCAGAGCATATATGCCCACAATAAGAAGGGGTCCTTGAAAGTTTGAATTCCACCTCTCACGTAGCTTATGTGAAAACCTCAAAGTCTTGTCTTAGCAGAGCTCTGCATGAAGCTGACGGCTCTGGATTACACTTGAGCCTTCAGGATTTTTGTCACATAAGTACACATGCTGAGTAAGTCTTCTCACACAACCTTTTACAATGATTCTCCTTTATAGTCTGAAATCAAACTGGATGGATTATAATTAGCTTGAATGGATTAAAATTGATTATAATCAGCTTGAATAAATAAAAGTTAGCTCTTAAAAAGAGAGTGAGGAACACTAACCTCATGAAACTGTTCTGTTTAAATATAAAAGAACGGGGTCTAACGTATGGGGTGCTTCACAGGGATTGCATTCTTTTCCTTCTGAGGGCAGAGGGAAAGGTGTGATACTTCCACTACTCTAAGAAGGGCCAGTCTGCTTCATTCTGTGAGAATCGGAAAGATCACAAAGCAAGGCACACTGAGCATGCAAGAGGTCTGTAACGCAAACTGCATCCGAGAACAAACATCTTTTTCCCATATATATCAGAATACCTATTATGAGAAATTGAAACAAGGATACCAACTCCAGACAACTGCAGACTACAACAATATACAACTTTAAGCATGCTGTTGAAATAATCGTAGTTAGAAGATGCTAGTTTTCTGCATACATTAGCTGCCCTAAGTTACAAGCAACAATAAAATAGAAAGCTGAAAGACTTTACCATTCAATGGTGCTTGCCTTGAGACTGGTGTCTTTAGGAAGAAAATAAGCACAGAAGCAACTGTGACTACACTGAAGCTCTTGGCTGACATCTCAAGGGAAGTCTTACAATATTCCAACAGTTCACAGGTTCCTCTGCAGTCTGAAGAAACTCCCTTGTAGATATGTGGAAAATAGCAGAATGCACACATACAGAGGGGCTGCTAAGGAAGAGCTTCTGCTCTTCTGTCCTCTTGTGTCTCTCCTTGCTTTTAGGACTGCTTTTTATAAAGCTCCTGAGACTCAACCCAAAACAAATGATGTAATCAGACCTGCCTCTAGGTCACAGCACCCTCTGAAAACTGATCATATCCTTCACTACTTCAGCTGTAGTGAGTTCCTCACAGGGCAAACTAGCTCTTAGAGCATTTAAATGTGGAACTGCAAAAATTATTTAGCAGAGAAACAAATGCTTAAAAAAGCTGCCCTCTTACAGGCCATACCACAGCAGAGGTTTTCCTGCCTATTTCAGAGTGTCTCCCTCAATTCCCATTTTTGGATCAGTGTCGTTTAGCATAATAGGCCCCTGTGAGAACTGGAGGGAAGAGACTTGGGGCTGTGTGTGGGACTGGTAATAACTGAGCGACCGTAGACACTTCTGACAAAACCCATCCAACTTGTCAAGAAGGGGTGTTTTTTTTAAGCTCTTGGAACTGGGAGAACATGTGAAGCTGAGAGGAGGGAAAACTCATCATGAAACAGCCCAGAGTCTAATGTTATGTTCAGGTCATACATGGAGAGGAGTAGAGTAGCACAGGGTATAAGTTAATGTCCTCTTCTGAAGGTGATTGAGAAAGAACCTCTTAAACAAACTACATCATGGGTAGTTGGGGAGCAGAAGGTGGGATTGGAGAGGCTGTTAGGTTTAGGTTGAGTACTTTATAATTTTTACTAACTGCTTACTACATCTCAGTAACAGCTTTGAAGCATGTATTAATTTTGATTGGTCAAGCTTTATTTTCAGCATCTCTATTTATCACCTGCCTTTTCATTGCTCGATGTTATCAGACTTGCTTATTTTTTTCTACCATCTTTTATGAGGATGATAAAGGGAAGTTGTCTGGAGCATGGCTCACTTCTGTATAGATCCCAGGTAGGGACCTGCTGTAGAGCTTCATTCTGGCCTACTGCTGCAGCTCATCTGTAGCTCCATCCTCTCAAGTTAGGCTGCGGAGAGCAGCAACAACTAATTTATGTCTTGTAGCTTTTGGAAAGCAGCTGTGGTTGAGCACAGGTCTTCGCTCATACTTCTCCTTAGTATTTTGTAAACCTAGATTGTGATTCTGCTTGATTTGGTTCAGCCAGATGTAATTGAGCATGAGCTATAGTGAAAATGTTTTTAACATGGCCTTTTAGTTGCCATTGTCTGAAAAAGAAGGATGCTGTCTGCCACGTTTGTACAGAGCGGCATGCTGAGCATGTGGGAGCATTTGAGCTATCAGCACATGGTTGTTGCTGCATGCAGGACCTTCTGTAACCTGCTGAAAGTTTGAGAGTAGAATTTTGTAGGTTGCAGTAGAAGAAATTGTTTTGTCAGCATCCTTCACGTAACTGGCAGCCTGTCTGACAAGCTGCTAAGGCTGGTATCAGTAACAGTTGAAACTTGCCTTTTCTGCAGAAGGACCCTGTTGTGTAGGAGGGTGTGGGCTGAGCTATCTGCCAAACTGCGTTTTCGTATCTCCTTCCTACCTCTTGTCTGCCAGTGTTCTTGAGATGTTCACCATGCTGAAGTGTGCTCTGATTCTTAGAATCTCCCTCAGCTGGTTTTGGCATTTTCACAAGCTACACCTCTCCTTCCCGAGTTTCTGCTGTAGTTTGGCTTCATGTCCTCAGGAGGATTTCCAGATAGTGCTTGTGCTTTCAAGGCTGGCTGGATAGAAAGCTGTTTGCTTGCAAAATGCAAGCCTCAGAAAAAATCCAGCTCCCTGACACAGTTACCTGCCTGTATTCTGCACACACCACACAGGGCTTGCCATTTTATTCTATCTTCAAGAAATTTTAGGTTGCTAGCAGCTGGGTTTCATGTCAGCATCAGTCCAAGGCAGAGACAAAGCAAGGTTTTCATAGCATTCATGAGAAGCAGTAGATTTGGATCCCCAGTGTGAAAGGTCAGGTTGCAATTTCATGGTGTGGGATTTATCAATCATTAGCGTGTACTGTCTCCTAACAAACAGTTAGTAGTAGTCATAAGGCAGTAGGAACATACAGACTAATGTGATAGTCACCCTGAAAAGTGCATGGGACAAGTTTAAGGCAACTCATTATGCTCAAAAATGTCTTTTCTGAATGTGGGGGTTAGCCACGTTAAAATACATGTTTATAATGTTGTATGCAGTAAGTAGAACTAAGAACAGATCATGTGGATAGTGGAGAAAAAAACCCAAAACACAACTGCCCAGCAGGACCACAGGCTTCAGAGGGACTCTGTTGCCTTGAGATTCCCTGTTGAATGAAAGTGCAGAAGTGCAATTGGACTGCAATATATGATGATTCTGTGTGCTGTTTCTTCTAGTTGTGATTTCACATTTTGAAGCTGGGGCAAAGGAATGCAAGGGATGAATAATAGGTTGCCTGATGTCCCAGTGTTGGAGAAAAATAGAGTCCCCAGTGTTTGAGGCTCTGACCCAGTTATCAGGCAGCACTCCCCACCTGATTCAATTGAGGATCAGGAATCCTTTTTAAAAGCAAGATCAAGTGCAGGGTGCTTTCTGGCCTGATTATAGGTTTGCTTAGCAGCTCCATTATTTCTGTTCCTCAGTTTTTCTACCTTGTTTTCTCTAGGGCAGTTGATTTCAAAGCTTTCAGTTTTGCTGGTCTCAGTTGAGACAGTGGTGGAGCTTGGCTGGTTTATGCTACAAGAGTTCCCTATAGTAGTGATACCAAAATATTATCACCATTGAGCTGCAATACAGCTAACCTGGAGTTTGCAGTACAGGCTGATTTTCTCCAAATAACACTGAAACTGTGGCTTCTGAGGCACCTCAACATGACAGACACAAAGAAGTAGTAAACACTGCTTCAGCCTCACAGTGTACAGACAGAACTGCTTTAAAAACAGACCATTCCCTCTATTAAGATACACGTCAAAGGGCAGAAGATGCACTGTTAGCGGCACAGTTATTTTCAGTCAAATTATTCTGTACCGGCTTTTCCTCCAAGTCTTAGTGTAGAATTGGGAACAGAAAAATAGGTGGGACATTGCTTCTCAGGGCATAGTGCTGTAGAAATTAGACGATGATAGGGTAAATGGCCATTAGGTAAGGAAAATTAGGGAAAGACACATTTGCCATGGAGACATTTATGATTAGGCCTGGGCAGTGCTATCACCAAGTCCATAACCAAGACAGCCCTCTGTGGCACCTGTCCAAGAGCTCTGTGTTTCTTTTTAGGGCATATGAAGTGATCTTGCTGCAGACCATCTTTCTGAGTAACTTAGATCAGCAAAATACTGATTTAGTTTGAAAATTAACTCGTTGTTTTCCGTGGTACATCTGAACATGTGTTTTCCTTCAGGAGATACACAAACTCTCTCGAATGTAGTACACTGAAGCTGCTATGACCACCAGCCAAGATGATCATTGCTGCTTTCTGCAGTGCTCAGGCTTAACTATGCTAAAAAGAGCACATAGCTATTTGAAAAGAGAATTCCAGCTGCTGCTGACCTTGTGGCCCTTGTGGATTTGCTTACCCTGCTGACCTAAGAGATGATAACCCCTATATTAGCATAGTTATTTAGAGCTGCAATTTTTCCAGACTGTATGGAAAAAGTTAAATGAGCTCTACAGTTGAGATTCCAGCTGCCAGGAATATTTCTGACATGCACATATTTATATTTACTTACTAAATCAAGCTGCCTTTGCCAAACAGACACATTCTACGACAGTGGGCTCAGGAATTTTGGCAAAAGGAAATGAAGCTGAAACTTCCAACGATTCCAGGTTGCAAGAAATTATAAATACTCCCAAAAATAGTATGCCCTCGTAGAAGAAATTTCTGCTACAGGGCTATTCAGAATAGCCCCAGTGAAGTCCAGTTCAAGGGTTCTTGCATGCTCTGAAGTATGCGTTAAATGGGCTGGGAACTGGCTGACTGAGAAGAGCAGCATTCCAGGATTTCCTCTGTGAGGAGGCCGCGCATTACTGTGTGTGGCCACCTGCACAAATTCACATCCATTTCTGCAACCTTTCTTTCTGTTCAAAGTAGCATTCAGATTTAGAGCCTGTCTTCCCTGAAGTCAGTGGCCTTATCAAATTTATCTGACTCAGACAGATCATATTGACACAGATGTAAAGCTCCTTATAAGTGCATACATCGGTTTGTTCAGAGTACATTTTCAGAAGGATTCATTTCTCTTGAATTGCTGCACTGAATTTAACCTCTTACAGTGAAACATGACTGCAAAACTGCTTGGCCTCAGGTCCTAGCTGCTGGGAAAACTCAGCTTGTGTTTAAACAGGAGACTAAACTATGATGCTTAGAATAGGGTTAAGCAGCACCAATGAAAGCAGTAGACTGAATGCTGTATTTACAGTGGCTGTTAACTATAACCAGTTAGAAATATTTCTAATCATTGCATGCATGTAAGTCAGAAGTCCAAATGCATTGCCACTTAATTTCAAGGCATTACATTCACTTTCTGAGGAAAAGACCTGTCAAGTATCTACTTGGTTGCATGTGGGAAATACATTTGATGAATAATGATCTGGGTATACACAAAGCTTAACATTAACCTTTTTGATGCTGTTAGATAACATGACTTAACAGATCTTAGTCATAGGGATGAAGTAGGAATTATACATTATAAGTTAAGTTATAAAGCAGGAATGATGCTGCTTTATAATCAACTGTGGATATAGGGACTGGCCATGGTTGCTGTGTGCTCTGCAAGGGAATGGTTTATGCTATGTAACTTTTAAGATATGAGAATAACCTCATATGTGAATGGAGCCCACTCAGGGCACTGCCTGACACTGGTCCTATGTGTGCTATTCCCTAGGACAGCAGCATTCTGCAGTGGAGCTGTGGAAATTTTCCCAAAGATTGTGGAAAACTGCTGTCTGTCTGTCTTCAATGAACAATATTGGGGATTATTTTTTGCTTGAAAATAGGGAATAATTATAATAGCCTCTCTAGACTTCAGTAGTCAAAGTATTCCTTTTTGAGTACACTATTGGTTCCTAAACCCATTCATCCTTCTAGGAACTGTGAACTGCAGGGGTAGAGGTAGCTGGCAGGAGGAATATGAGCTCTGCAGACAGGCCATTAAGCCTGAGCCATTACTATTGAAATCTGTGTTTTAATATTCTGCTACGTACTGCAGTGTTGCCTTTTTAGGGTTTGGCAAAGAAAACAGGAAGATGAGAGATTTGCTGAAAGCCTAGATGTAGATGGGGAACACTAAGGTGGAACTGGTCAGCTTAAACCAAATGCAGCTCATTTGTAAAGCAGAGGCATCTTCTTTGGCTCAGAGCACTATCTCTTCTGAGATGCCGTATGGTGATAATGGCTGAGGAATAATGATGGGGTGTGAAGTTGAGAGTATTTATCTGTGATTGTGTTCTGAAGCATATTAAAATGGGGTTTGTAAGGCAAGTAGAGGTGAAGCTTTAAATGCTAGCTTTCTTTATCTGTTGCGTTTATCTGAATAATGGCATTACTCCTGTAGAGAAAGATCCCTTATCTTCTTTCATTACAATCGTTGATTTGTCAGCCTGTCTTACGTTCCACTGTATCGGGGACTCAGGTCTTTCCCCACCATTAGAGTGGAGCTGAGGACCTAAGTCATTGAATGGAGGAATGGAGGAGAAGTGGCAACTATATGAATGATGTGCAACAAGAATTGTTATCTAAAATAGGCTCCAGCAAATTTCCGTGTCACCTGCCAGAATGGTGACCCCTGCCACCACTTGAAAAGCACAAATGGTATCCTGAGTTATAAAAGGTTACCTAGTGAAGCTGCATGAAATAATAAAAGAATCCCAAAGGCAAAACTTTTTCTGTTGTCACTGCTGTGACTAACATGGTTTCTCTTTACTCATTTAAAAACATGTTGAGGATATACTTGTGGGGCGGTGATGAGAAAGGATCCCTGTAAGGTGGCCACAGACCATAACAAAGTTCCAGCCAAGGCTTCCAGCTGACTTAAACTGTGAATTCATGGTGCTGTCAGGTGAGCTTTATATAACAACTAAATAATAGGTATACACTTGCTAGTCACTATATTTGTCCTGACTGCACACACTGGAAAGCCCAAAAGTGGGGTTAAAAAAGGCTCAAGCAAACAAGTCAAGAAGCAGAGTACAGCAAAGTGAGGCATTCTGCTAAAGATGGAACACAGCTTTCTCTTCATTGCCTTGCAGTCCTGGATCCTGACAGAAATACTCCTCAGAATAACACGATCATTTTTGTTGCTGGCCTCTGTTCTACTTTATTCATCACACACAGTCATGGTGTTGGCTCAAGAGCTTAGATGTGGGACACTGAAAAAGTAACCAGACAAAAGTCTTGCTATAGGGAAGACAGGCATTCAGATACATCAGTTCTGGCCTTGTCTAGAACTGTCAAAGCTGGTAGGGTAGAAGGGAGTGATCTGGACAGGGTACCAGAAGTCCCTATGCTGGATTTCAGTTACTGTCTGTGTGACTGACTAACTTCTGCTTAATTTCTGTCTCTTCACCTTTGTAAATACCTGCAGATGCTGCATACTTTCCACATGGCAGTCAGCCAGACCCATAAAGCAGTATGAACTGGGGAAGTTTGAAAACACGTCACTGCTTAGTTTTCTCCTTCCACTGGTGCAGTTGTGCTCTTTGCTCTGAGCATAGAGTTCACTGCAGCTGATGCAGCTGTACAGAGAATGAATACAATGGCCCCTTGTCACCACCTCACTTGCTTCATCAATGCAGGATGTCTGGCTAGAGTCAGACCAGAAGTCCTTTCGTGTCTATGTGGCTGAGACATGTTGTGTGCTCATAAACTTACTTCTATGTAACTGTAATTCTCCTTCTGTTAAAAACCAAAACCAAATAGCAAAGCCAAGGCTGCTTGTGATGGAACAAAAAAAAGAAAGAAAAGAAAAACAAAGCCAAAAACTCACTTTACAGCTCTTTTCCAAAATATCTTTATGCTGTCTGGAGTGACTCACTAACGTCTGCTACACATCGGGAGATCTAAAGGTATATTTTAAAATAAAACTGGAGAGATGAGTTAACTCTTCTTCAGCCTCAGCTCCAGATGTATTTATGGCTTAGTGTTCTGAGTTAAGACTGTTCTAAATCAACAGGAGAACCTATGCTTAACCAACTATGGGATGATTAAAATAGCTGTCTCCTCATGTTGGGCTTGCAGAATGAGCTCTGCTCTGCAGAAACACAAGGCGAGCTGTGCTCCAAACAGTATTTTATTAGCTTTGGAGGCATGAAAAAGCTTGCTTGGTTTGTCTTGCTATTAAGATTTGCCAGTCAGATGTTGGTTTTAAAAGCCAATGTGAAAGAAGTCAGCATTGTAGTTTTCCAGAAATGTCAATCTGTTAATAGTGACTGTAAAAGCCAGGGACTTAGGGCTAGGGGAGCAGGGTGAGGGAAATGTGGGCTAGTTCTTCTTATGAAGGCATGAAAAAATGGTCTGTATGAAATGAAATGTATTCTGCTTATATTTTAAAAATATCTTGTAAAAACCTTAAAAAATCTTAGCTGTCATCCAGGAATGCAGGGAGTCCACATCTTGTGGCCTGTACTCCTTTGGGAAGGCAGTGGTGCAGCTGCTGGTTTGGAACCTCCGCACAAGGGGATTTTTCATGCAGCCCCCGGGACATGGAGCTGTGGGAGTTCTCCCACCAGCTTGTTTACTGCAGCAGTCTTTTGTCCAGAGCTGCAACATGATGTTTCATATAGAGCAATAAACACGTTATAATAGCAAATTATGAGGTTAAAAGGGGACCAGCATCACCCAGCACTGTATTGTGAGCATTCCTGAAGAATATTCTTTTATTACAGAACCGTGAACTGATGCAAACCATTTGCTTCCAGAGGCGCTGCTGGAAATGTGAATGACTTCTTCACTGACAGGCAACACATGAAAAGTTTTTCCGCATCAACTGCACAGATCTGTCCAGATGATGGTAAGTCAAATGGATTTTTAATTTCGCTTGTAATTTAAGCCCTTCATTTCAGCCCTTAGTGATGCATCTACACAATCCCTGACAACTTGCAACAAGCTAAGTAAATAGAACCTCAGACTGCTAAAACCCTGAAATGTTTGTTAGTCTCTCTGAGAACAGAATATTTTCTAAACAATATAAGCAGTGTGTGCCAACAATACATAGAAAAAGCACACAGTGCACATACCTGCAGGAAGAAACAAACTCTGTAGGTAGTGCTAGTTCTTAATTTTCTTGTACATAGGTATATTGTAGTTGCATATGGCTGATGGTTTTGCAGTGCCACCAGCAATACCTGCTCATTTTCCCACATGGCAAGGTGAGAGAGAACTGGCCTTTTATCCTAGGAATGGCAAAATGCAGTGTTGTTGATGCAGAGGAGAAGCTCAAATGACAAGTCAGGCTTGTTAGCCTTTGTTTTCTTAGAGAAGAACTGTAACGAGAAGCTTTACCTTCATGCAGGAGTACTGATAGCTTAAGACCTGAATCTGGGAGCAAGGCTCATTATTACATGCTATGTTTATGAGTACCTAAATGTTCTGGCTATTTAGATCAGCCTTTTGATCTACTACAGCTCTTACATCAAAAGAAAATTATCATATGGTTGGCAAGCCTGTCTTGGTTAACCTGTACTTCAGAGTTTTGTCCCTTACAGACCTGAAAGATGTTGAGCCTGCCATTTTCCCTTGGGCTTGCATGAAATGGCATTAAGTGAGACAAAGGAGAACTGGATGTCCTGAATTAAAAGCTCTTTTTGCTTTTTTCAAACTACTCTACACACCACACAAGTTTGATAATTTCTTGGGCTTGGATGCTCAAGTCATGTTTACAAAAGTAAATTCTCATTATGCTCTAAATGCAGGCCTAGCAGTCTCCACCTGCTTCAAATACCATGCTTAGGATAGAGACAGTACAGCAGTGAAGTCTCACATTTCTAGGACATGATGGAACATTCAAAGTGATCTTCTATTGAAACAATAATAATTTAATGAGAAGATCACTATGATGAGATCTCTGTATCATTTTTCCAGCTGTTTACTACTTTACAAACCTGTGCTAACGTGCAATAGGGGTAGATGGTGATTAGTAATCCTGTTAGTTAGCTTATTTTACATTGCTTATATGTTTCAACCATGATTCAAATGAAACATGGAATGGTGTTGATCGGGATTTGTGAATCAGCGAAGACATCAGAATGTAATTATGCAGCTGCTGCTTAACTATCTTTAAGCGACTAGTGATG
>WYDI02018803.1:40235-55112 GCA_009867235.2 Psittacus erithacus | reverse complement strand
CCTGTGGGAATGCCAATAAATCATTTTTCATGGTGCCCTATAAATTCCATAAATGCCACACAGGCATTACAGAAACCAGCCTGGGTAAACTCTAGAGCCAGCAGGTAGAGAAGTAGTAATGTAGCCCTGTAGATATTTTTAAATATCTGCGTTGGTTATATTGAGTCTAATTGTGCGAGGCTCTGAGTGAAAGAAGTAACAGGCATTGCAGGTTTTAAATTCTGTAAGAGGTCTTCTGGTAGTTTTCTTGAATGTAAATCGTATCACACTCCATATTAACTTCCTAATCCTCCCCATCTAAGGAATGCCATGCATTTTAATGATTAAAAACATACTGAGTGTTGACCTCTAGTGTGAAGCAAATCAACATCACAGAAAACTGAGCTACATCTCTGATCTTCAAAATTCAGGGCTACCTGTGTCAGCAGTTCATAGAAGCTCTTTGATTATGGCACTGAAAAGCTGTTGGCACATTTTTCTTTTGCTATAATGAGTAAATCAGTTTGGTGTTTGCAGCTTAGCAAGACTGCTTTGAAAGAAGTAGTAGTGCTCACAGGGTGTCCAGGTGGCTTCCTGTTTCAGAGCAAGCTCTCTGTATTTTACCATCTCAGTTTCAAATTCCAGCCAGAGTAGAAAAATCTCAGGTGCCCTTGTTGAGTCCTTGAATTAGCAGATGTTAAACAAAGGGAGCGAGGAAAGGAAATCTGAACCAATGGTCTCCTTTCTCACAGTTCTGCTCAACATTGTGAATAACAGAACCTGGAGAATAACTTAATAACAAATACTGTAATTGAGTGACATGGCAAGAAAATTCCTGCTTCCCTGGTAATGAACTGATCTCCAAACAGGATAAATGCTGCCATTGGTGAGCTAACACTGGTTTCGTTCAACTGAGCTATCACTGTAGTGTATATACTGTCTTTGTGTACAATGGCAAGTTTTTCACAGGATGCTTTGCTTTGGAGTGAGAACACTTCAGAATAAAAATGCTCTGGACATTAGCACCTTTTGGGTTAATATTTACAGTACTTTGTGGGCAGTAATGTAGAACCAAGATCCAGTATGTGTGTGGTATGGTACAGAATTCTTTGTACAAAACTAGAAGCAAATACCTGGCACAGAGAGTCAGGTGGGATGCCGTTATAGCTTACAGCAAACAAAGAAGCAAAACCAGCTTGTAGAGTATTTTGACTATCAACAGTCTTGTTTAATGTAAAGGGAAGAGTGATACTGTTTGTGTACAGTGGACAGATACATATGAGTCTTTCGCTGTAGTAATATTCTACCAATATAATAGGTATATACATATAGGTATAATAACAGATGTTAGAGGTGAAAAAAGTCATATTAATTCACCCAGTTTGTCCTGGGATTTTCCTATCATACCATTTTTAAATGTTTGGAATGGGACTTTAGAAATGGATTTAAATACTTGTTTTGCAGTATTTTCTTTACATGTTCTTTTTACGGGCAAATTGATTTCACATTCTGATTCCTGAGTTGTATCTGAAATAATAAAATTCTGTGCCATCTCATTCTCTTCCCAGCCCTCCCAGACTGTTAGAAGAGTAATTCTTCTTTTAATTTTGGTGACTAGATTATTGTCTCTTTTCCTTAAATTTGTTACCAAGCTAATTGTAGCAGTGAAATGGAAACGCTGCATGTCATTTAAACATACAGTGTTTGTGGCTTAGAAACCTCTGTGGTTTTGCCCCACGTGATGTTAAGAAATAGTGAGTTTTAAGATCTATAATTACTCAAGTGCTTTGGAACAATTTTCCCTTCCTTGATGAAGCAGGTAGGCGGATAGGCTGGTCCCAGCTATTGCATATTCCATGCAGTAGGTAGTACGAAGCCTTCTTTAAACAGGAGGCTTGGGAGTTCTTTGTGCTCTGAAACAGTATCTAAACTGAGCTGCCTAAATTTTATATTATTTTTTTATTATAGTTCTTTTGTTTGCCAAAAATTAGTGAATAAATCTTGTTCAGTTGTGATGAAGAGAACTTAGTAGTGTTGGCTATAAGATGTTCTATTTTGAATAAGATAGGGTAGGATAAAGCCTGCTGATCTTAAAAGTAGCTGAAACACAAGTACAGAATCAGTATTGTATTCTCAAGACTGCATTTGGAAATAATATAAAATTTACATACTTGAATACAGTCAAAGCTAAGTGCTGTGACATGAAATAATACTGCTGGATGTCACCCTGCTGCACTTGCATTATTGAACAGACTCCAGATGACAGTGTAACAATTGATAAATCTGGTGTGAAAGCTGCCAGACGTGAAAACTTTCAGGCATTTGTTGAAAGTATGAATTAAAAATAACCTTTTGTCTGTACGGATAACACCTTAAGAAAACAATATGGAAAATTTTAAAACCATTCAGTTTGTATCATTTATTTTTCACATCTCACTTGGTTTGCTTGAAAAAAAACCCACAATCAAAAACCACAGAATAGTCACATTCACCCTTATTTATACCTCACATTGTGACCAAGCTGTCATAGTGCAGACAAGGCAAAGTTTGCATCAAAGCATTGCCTTTGTTCTATAAGATGCTTCTGGAATCCTTGGAGAAGTGATGTAAAATTACCACAGGCTCTCAGAAATCACATCACTGGAAGATCATATGTAAAAGCAATCTTCTGTTCTGATGGCACCTGTATCAGCCCAATACAGTTGTACTGTTGTAGTCAATGTTATTCCCTACAAGAAGCAACACATTAAGAAATGAGGGATCCGTCCTTATCACTGGAGAGAACCATTAATCCTGCGGAAGCAGAAGTTCAGGTAATTTCTTAGTGATGGTGTAAACAGGGGAGAATGGAGAGTATTCTGTTCGTTTGCGCAATACTTGGTGTTACACCGCCCCCTCAAGGTATGCGTTGAGAAGTGTCGTGGACATGCTTTGAAGAGTCATACTTATTTACGCACTCTAATCTTATATTCTAGATACTGTCAAAGGTGCTTACTGTGGGCATTTGCCTAGTTTTAAACTTCTGTCTCTCATCTCGGGCATCTGGCCTTTTGGAAAAGAATCTTGAGCCTTACAATGGAGCAGCTTGTGGTGTTAATGTTCAAACACAGAAACTGTGTGACCTTCATTTTCAGGGGACGTGCAGGAAATGGAAGTAGATTTGCTAATGAGACAACATGCTGCCGGAAATGGGCTTGTGGTATTTCATGTACTGTAGCGAGCTTTCATACATGCAGCTAAGCTTCTGACTGCTGCACAGATGGCGTATAACCCACAGGGCTGCTTGGCCAGCCTCTAGTTAAGATTTTATTACACTGAGACCCTATATTAGAACTTAACTATATTATGATGCTTTCTGTTGATATTTTCCATGCCAGTTGTCTGCCTCAGAGTTGCATCTGTGCTGAGTAGAGAATTCATTTCCTTATGGTGGGTTTCTTTGTAGTCTCCTTTGCTATTATCATCATATCTGAATGTTTCACTTTTACACCTTTGGGAGATAAGAGGTGAAAGCCCAATCTGTCAACTTTCTACTACATCTGGATTGGCATGTAGTATTTTCAGAGTGTTTCCTGCTTTTTGTGTTCAGAGCAAAAGGCTTGCTATTATCCTTTTTGAGTTGAATGTTCAGTGCATCTGCCAATCTCATTCCACATATTCTGAGTTTACCACTTAGTAAAGAAGAAATGTGCTGTGGAAGAAGATATTCTTTCTATCTTTATGCATATCTTTATGCAGGGGGGCTGGAACTAGATGGTCTTAAGGTCCTTTCCAACCCTAACTATTCTGTGATTCTATGTTTCTATTTAATCTAGAAATTGAGGATGAATTTTTAGCTATAGGGATAGGAAGACTCCAGTGCATGTGTTCTGAACAGAGCTGGCCTCTTTTCCACAGCTGTAGTTGAGAATAAGTTTAGACTTCTAACTTAGAGCAAATAGGTCTTCTTACTAAAAAAAAATGGTTTAAATAACTTGCCAGGTAGCATGCAGATAGTGTCTGGCAAAGACTGAATTAGATTCTAGTTCTTCAGGGTAGCCTTCATTCCACTCCTACAGCTTCCTCCATTCTTTATTCCATGCTTTACAAATAGTACAGCAAATGAGGAAGTCACCTAAGGCAACAATCTGCTTCACTTGATACATTGAGTGATGTTCATCTAGTGATTTCGAAGGAAGCCAAAATCACATGAAAAATTTTGCTGCTGCATCGTTAGACCATATCATAATACATACACAAGCGAGGCAAGTTAATGCTTTCAGGTATGTAAGAGTGCAAATTTTATTTCTGAGAAATACAGCAGAACTAAAGAACCCTTCAGACAAACTTCCCTACTGTAAATTGTTAGTATATAAGCAAAATACCAATTGAGGGCCAAATTTTAACTCAGATGCTCTCACATAGAGCCCATGTGGATGACTACAAACAGCCCAGAAGAGGATGTTGTGTAGAGTGTCTCTGTTGTAGTAGAGATGATGATGCAGTATATTAAATAGAAATTTCTAATTTATAATGCTAATTCACAGGCTCCTGTTCAGCACTGATTGCACCCAGAATGAGCATGCTTGTAGGATTTATGTTAGCTATCATCTAAATCTTTCTGCTCTGAGGAAGGATGGGAGCAAGAGATGGTACTCCAGTTCCAAATGAAGTGATTTGTACTCAAGAAATCTTACTGAAAAAGCAATCTGAAAAGGAAAATTATATCCAGATCTTCTACTCCAGTTTTCCTCTGCATTCAACATGTAGGTCTCACTGCAAGCCACTTTAAACTGCCCTTGTAGTGGTGCCTTTGAGATACAAGTGCTCATGGAGTTGCATTATTAACTATTTTTCAGTAGGCAAAGAGGCTGCATTACAGGTATCCCTTTTCTAAACAGTGTTTATGCATCCTCACACATGTGATAACTGCTTTGCATCATGACTCCCTAACAGATTGAATCATCCTTACCTAAGTATTTATCTTGGCAACCAGAGGTAAGAATTTAGAGGCTACCATATTTGCTGTGGGCATGGCAACTAAAATGAAGAAACATGCAAAAAAAGTGTCATTTGGGCAAAATGACACTGTTTAAAGAGTTTCACTGAATGGTTGTCAACCCAAACATGAAAGAAGGAATAAAACTCTGTTATCATCTTGCAAAGGAATAAGATATCACATTGTGGATGGTTTTGGCTCCTAAACATGAAACATCTGGGATGGTAAATGCAGGGCCTACCTTGGCAAGCTGACACCTTTTTATTTAGTAGTTTCTCATACCTAAATGCTGCCCAGTGTTCTAACTGGTGTCTGTCGTTCTGGGAAATGCTGTACTTAACAGAGCTATGCAGTCCCTCCTAACCTCCTTGCAATTCCAAGCACCTTTTTTTCTTTTGGTAAGGGGGTCTTAATAACTCCACAGCAGGAGTGAAAGAACATTTTTGTTTGTGTGTAATATTGCAAATTCAGTAGTCTCGGCTTAAAATAAAGATAATAGGTGATGGTCAAAGGCTTCTTAAATTAAACCAAAGTCATGGGGTTTCTTTGTTTAGAAGTCTGCAAGTTTGGAGTCTTCTGGACTAAAAAGGGGACCTCATAAGACAAAGCAGTACATAGGCTTTGTATTGCTAACATTTCTGCAGATGTCTTTCTTCCATAAGCCACTATGTTCATTCAGTTTTGCTGCAATGTATTATGCTTTTCGTCTTTCTCTTCCCTTAAAGACACTACACCCATCCCAGTAATCCTCATTCCTATCTGCTATCCCATTCAGACTGTTCCTCTGTTAAGTCCATGAGGTGCTTAGGGAAACAAGATGGCTATCACCCATTGACTCTTACCTCATACTTGGGTCTAGTCCTGTCTTGCCAGAAGATACTCTTACAACATAGCTATGCTTAGAAAAACTGGTCTAATAGCAGGTATCATAGCTCTAATGAGTTCAGAACATTGCTTTTAGTAGAGATGTAGTAGCTCGTGCAGGCAGGGGTTCAATTCTGGTGATTGCTCTTTTAAGACAGATCCCGGCTTAGTTTACTTAGGGAAAGAATTGGTTTTCCTCTCCATGTATACTGTATCAACTGTAAAGTCATGAATGGGAGCGCTAAAATTAAAGTAGATAATTAGAAAGATTTAAACATGTTTATTTACCATATTTAATCTTTGTTAACCAGCTGTTTACTTTTAAAAAGCTAAATATACTGCTAACATAATCCACACAGTGAGATAAGAACTGACTGTTTTGGTTAAATTCTGGTTGCAAAATACTACTGAGAGAAGGCCAAGTGACGCTGATAGGGAGGGAAGAATGAGGAGTACAGATCCAGTTGAGGTTTCTTTCTCATTGTTTGTGTATAAGGATGGGTGGGGAATGACAAGGGAATTAAACATCTGCATTGGTTAGAAAAGACAGACAGCAACTGCAGTCAAACTGCTGCTTTAATATAATGTATGTCTTCATTATACATTGTGGCAAAGAGTGGAGAACAAACAAGGGAGCTCCATGTCTAATATATAAACATGCTAACACAACCACATTTTTGCTCCTTGAACTTGTACAAGTAATTCCTAGATGTATGTCAAAGTAGTGATTTTAAGACTTGTTTCATTTTTTGTTTTGTTTTAAAACAATGAAAACATTTTTACAGGTTCATGTAGAACCTGTAAAATACATGCTGGGAATGTTATTTGCCTGACTGATCAAATGTGACAGTTTTGAAGGATGGGGGGTATGTGAGGAAGCTCCATGGTTTTGTGTCAGGATAACATTTGCAACCATTTAATTCACAGTTTCGTAATTATAAAGTGATTTTGCTTCTAACTACACAGCTGGACATACAAACTAACTCCAGTGAATAGTCGAAGTAGTTTCTGGTGCTGTGGAGAATTGGATCGAAAATGTTCTGAATTTCCCCCCTTGTGTAAAAAGTGTGAAAAAGAGCAGTGTTCTACCAAGGAGATTTGTCACCCCGAGACATCTTTCATATGAATATTTCAAGTAGCTCATCAGAAAATCCATATAGACCTGTCAGTTTCTAAAATAATCTTCTGTGAAATAGTGCTGTGCCATGTAAAATACACTGAGATAGATGCTTTTCATGTGAACGTGCTGGTCACAGGCAAAACCAGTGGCAAAACTGTATTTCTCGCGTTAGTTACAGTAAGGGTAAAGATCCAACACTCCCAATATGCAGGAGTAGTTACAGTTCCTTAGATTAAAAAAAATCCCCCTTTTTTTCAGGTTTTATCAGGAATTTCTGGTATTATGATCCCAGCATTAAGCATGCATATTTTTGAGATATAGAATTGTTATTCTGTGTTGTCTGGAAAACCTATAATACATCATCTGTACTTGTATTGCCACTTCACATAAAGATTACAGTCACAGCATGGGAAATACAGTAACAGGCTGAATTTGAGGCCCGGTAACACTTTAAAGGCAAATGCGTTTGCAAGTAACCAGCAGAGACACAAGGTTACTACGACATCCTGTTGTCTCCAGAGAGAGGTTGAACCACGGAGCTTTCTAAAACGGAGCTCAGAGGGGGAGCACATGCCATAGCCTGTGCCTCTTCAGGAACAGATTGCTTGAGTACAGCATCTGCCTCACCACACACAACGTTTCATGTGGTCTCCTCTCAGAAGCACAAAGCTGCCTGAGCGGCCGCAGGTGCTCCCCGCGGTGGGACGGAACGGGACGGCATGGAACAGGACGTGCCTGCTCCGGCCAGCACCCGGGTCTGCGATTCATGCCCGCAGTAACTAGGGCAGAGTTCGGGCCTGGCACTGCATTTCGCGGCAATCCCCAGCCCAACTACAGGCGGGGCAGGGCAGCCCTGGGGAGGACTTGGGAGCGTTGGGACACTCCCGGTGACCTGGCCGTGTGCGCTCGCAGTCCAGACACACCCCTCGTCCCCCCTGCCGTGTGCTGGGCTGCACCCCCAGAGCGTGACCTGCAGGTCGAGGTAGGGGATTCTCCCCCTCTGCTGCACTCTGGGTATACCCCCCCTGCAGTGCTGACCCAGCTCTGGGGCAGCAGCACAAGAAGGACGCGGAGGTGTTGGAGCAAGTCCAGAGGAGACCATGGAGCCGCTGCGAGGGCTGGAGCCGCTCTGCTCTGGAGCCAGGCTGAGAGAGCTGGGCGGGTTCACCCCGCGGCGGGCCTCCTCTGGGCGGCCGCTCCTCTCCCGCCCGGTTGGCCCGTCCCTCAGCGCCCGCAGGAGCGGCCCGCCCCTAGCACGAGCCGGTCTTCAGAGTAGGGACCGCGCGGCCCGGCTCCGCCTCTCCCGGACGGGAAGCGGCGGCTGCGCGGAAAACCCGGCGGGCGGTGGGGAGGCGGGGTGAGGGAGCCACCGGGCGCGGACGGGAGGGTGGCTGCCCGCAAAGCCTGGCGTGCGGATCGGGACGCTATCCATAAGATGGCTGTTGTGCGCGGGGCGCCGCTGCTGTAGCGCCGCGAGGAGCCGCCCGTCGCGCCCCACCGCTTCGCCAGCCATGGAGTGCCCGCATCTCGGTTCCAGCGTCTGCATCGCGCCCGACTCGGCCAAGTTCCCGCAGGGCTCGCCCTCCTCCTGGTGCTGCAGCGGTGAGTGCTCCAGCCGCGGCCTAGGCTGCGCCGGCCCTCCTGGCCTGAGGTGGCCCCGCGGCCCTCGCGCGGCGGGCGGGCGCTTCTCGCCGCCGCCCGGCCGCTCCTTTGTTCCCTGTGGCCGGTGCGGGCCTCGAGGTGGACAGCTCGCCGTCGGTGGGAGAGCGCCCTCCTGCCGGGGGAGAGCCTGGGGGATCGGGACTCGTGAAGGGAGGAGGCTCCCCGGCTAGCCGCCCCGCTTGGGGCCGTCCCGCGGGACCCCTCTCTCAGGCGGTGCGGGAGGACCACCGCTGCGCCGCGCCGTGCGCCTCTTCTGCTTCTCGCGGAGCCGCCGCCACATGTCCTGGTGAGGGGGCAGCCCGGGGGGGTTAGCCCTGGTCCTTGCCCCGGCCTTGCTACGCAGTTTGTCTGTCGCCGGAGCGCGGCCGGTCGGGGTGAGCGGCAGACTTTGTCTCCTCCGGGGACCGGCGCCCCCCGGCCCGCCGGGCTCAGAGAAATGCGGGATCGTGGCTCCCGGCTCCTTTTGTCTGCCGGAGAAGCTGCGCGTTTGAGCCCTGTCCAGGGGAAAGCCGGGCCGCTGGGACCGGGAGGAGATGAGCCGGTGGCTGCTGTGGGGTCGGTGTGTTTTGTAAATTGATCCGAGATTACTTTGTTTTTTATATTAGACATTTTTGAAAGGACTTTAGAGAGTGTAGTTGTGATTGGACTGCTGAGGCGGAAGGCGACGCTTGGCCCCCCCCTTCGAGCCAAGGAGCAGTGCAGTGAAGGTGGTCTGGCTCACTCTGCTCTTCGGCTCGGGAGGAGTGTAGGGGTAATCTTTTTTTAGTACTTTGCTCGCTGATTTAATAGTAATGTAAATTACCGTCTTTGAAATGTAGTTTGAAATGTGTTCAGTAGTGCTCCTCACATGGTGTGTGGTCTGGTTTGTTCGAGGGCTTTTCCTTCAAAGGTGCTGTGCTTCTACGCAGATAACCTCCGATGGTTGCTGTAATTTTTGTTGCGTGTTTTTGATGGTTGTAGCTTGTTATGAAAGTAGATGCAACTTAAGGGAGTAGTCTCCACTTATAGAAGCAGCGTGACTTGTGCCCTGGGGAGAAAGCCTCATTTGAAATGAATGATCGGGGAGCACTGAAATGCTGGATAGTATAAGGTGTTCCTTTTCTTAAAGGAAAGGTGGTTGTCTTTTGTCTCACGGTGTCCGTGCTTTTGTGTGGGAAGGCTGCTGCTTACTTGAGCTCTTCCCTGATTGCAGTTTCCTGGAGCCAAGGTGTGGTAGTGCTACTGCTTCCTTTGGCAAAACCAGTTATTTTACTCTGTAATGCTTTTGATTTTGGAGGGAGTATACTTTACAGTGGAATAATGTGGAGAAATTATTGAAAGGAAAGGAGCAGTACAGGAAAACTTGTTGTCCCTAATGTTTCTTACTCAAAAAAATTAATTTCAAGAAGTCTTAACTCTGTTATCTTCAGAATATCAGTGGTAAGCAAAGTTGTCAACCAGAAGCATATGGTAGCTGGGAACCACCCTTGAGGGAGTTTTAAAAAGATAAAGGTGCCAAAACAAAATATATGCTCTGGTATTACAATTTTCCAACTTCAAGAACTAGCCAGAATGCAGCTCCAGGGCCCTGTTAGGTATGCTGGCTCTCAGCAAGTTCAGCTAGTAAAGCAAATTTTTCTTTGTTGTTCAGAGCTGTTTCTCCCAAACCGGCACTTATCAGAAGAGCCAATTGCTAGGCAGGCAACTGATTTATTACAGCTGGGAGACAGGACAACGGTGCTGGACACTCTGGGGAACTGTACAGATTGATCACAGTACTGTGTCTAGGGGAGTGCGTCTGTCTGCTGTGCTTTTTAGGAAATCGAAGCTAACAAGCCAGACTGTACTCACGTAACCATTGAAATCTTAACAAGTAGCTAGAGAAGAAGGTAGGTGCATTGAATTTAAAACATTCCAATGAACAGCCAGCAGTTTCTTGTTGATTTAAAGCAAATGAAAACTGTTCTTTTTAAAGATGAATTTTGCATTTCTACTAGTCTAGTAAGATCTAGTGCATCCCTTTTCAGTTCCAGCTAGCAATGTGTGAATATTGTTACGTGTACTTTTTAATGGTGTATAGACTACTGTCTCTTATTGGTGTTCATTTTAGTGAGACTAATTTTTTTAAGATATGTGGCAGTGTTTTTTTTCAATTCACAATAAATACCATTTCTTATATGCTGGTTTTGCTGTAACTTGGCAACATAAAATTAAAAGGAGAAAATTCCCCATGTATAAAGTATTATATCTTAAAATTTAATGCATTTCCTATTCCTTTTGGTGCTGTTTTCTGTGGGCTTAGTTCTTTTTCTTGTTGGTGTTGCCTCAGTTGGAGAAAAACATTTAGAAGGTAATTTTCTGCAGTCTGTAATTATAAGGCATCTCTCGTCAAGTGTATTGTCTTACAGTGACTCAGAACTTGTTGTCAGTCCTGCTCTGAGTTGCTGCTGACCTTTCCAGAAAAGGAGAGTAAGTGAAGATACTGATACAGGAACCTTTCTGGCAGCCACCTGGTGTGCCAGTGAGAGCAAAACATCGCTGCAGAGTAGGGAGTTCTTAGTTCAGACTGCCAGGGGCTATTTTTATCATTATCCTGCGATTTGAGGAGCTGGAGTTGTCACACTGCCTGAGTCATGCATGTTGATTAAGTACCTTTTCCTTCTCTTCACAAAACCTCGTGATCGTGCCAGTAACTTCACAAGGTAATACGGAGGCACTTCTGAATATTGTTAATTGATATTGAATATTGTGCCATTATAAAATGGAGGAGTGTTGTGTTTGATGCTGATGCTTGAAGGCTAAGTTTACTGAAGCTAGGGAGTTTATTAGAGAAGTGTTTGCACCAGCCTGAATTGCTCTTTTGGCCTGCATAAGTTACCCTTGAAGCTACCTAACAGAGTTGTTCTAGAGGTCTGGTGATGAAGGAAGACTCTTTAAAAAAAAGCAGTAAGAAGCAGTGACAAGTGGGTCGATCCAAGTATGAATAGGTTTGCTCCAAATTAAAAAGTAATGGTTCATTTTTATGTATCTCTAGAACTTCTGTTACTGTTGTGTAGTTCAGAAGTCTGTGAGTTTAAGGACCCCTGTTTAGAAAATGGCATGCTTCCCTCTGAATATTTTATGTGGTCAGGTGTGCTCTGTACGATAAGCAGCCTAGAAACTAGCATGCATTTGTTTTGAGGAGCTTTAAGACTTATCAAAAGAGAGCACAGAATGCCTTTTGGCAGATCCAGAGGCAGGTGGTGGTTGTTGTTTAAAAGGAGGCATTTAAAAGGAGGGGAGACAAATATGTGAAGTAGAAATTGTACACGAACTGAAAATGGTTTTTAATCAGTGCTGTTGCATGAAATGCTGCATGCAGATGTCTGCTAACTCTGATTAGAGTGCAGTCTTCTCATGCCCTTCAATTTCTGAAAGTTCTGCTGAAGTTGGAAGCGTTGGCAAGACTGGAGTGTCACAGTCTGCATCAGTTGATGTGTGTGATGTGCCACACCTTCAGCACTGTTGTGCAAATCATGTAATTATGAAAAGCACCCTGGAACAGCTCAGATGTGGTATTTCTCAACAACTTGTCATAGTCTTGTCAAACCACAAGGAGCCAGGCCTCACCTCGGAGAGATTGCAATCTTCCAAGCACACCTGAGCAAGTCTGGAGAGTTTTTCCAGCTTTTTTTCTGTATGGTTGAGGATTCATTGGTTGTTCTCAATGGGAGCATTGATTGTTCAATGTAGAATTTGAATTTACTTTTTCAGAAGAACAGCTGCAGGCAGGTAGGGCTGTGTCTGCTGAAGGGAGCATTTGGTGATTTGGGTTTGTTTTTTTTAAGGGGAATTAACTTCTGAAGTGTATTTCAAGCTTGCTTTTCAGATCACTGTCAGTTGAATACTATTTCTTAAATAAAGTAATGTTGTTAAATATTGAGGAGCAATTCAGGCTGAGGACACGTATTTCCTGCAAAAGCTAAATGTATTTGGCTGGCATCTGTTTCTTGCATTCTAGCTGCTGCTGAGTAAGGGCTGTAACTTGGCTGTTGGTCAGAAACATATATTGTGGCATCCGCAAATGACGCAGGAACCATAAAAAGTACAGAGGAGAGCTTGCACCAGAAAGCTGTCTGAGGCCTACTGAATGATGATTATGGTAGAGATCCACATGCTGAATTAATGCCTTTTTTCTGTGTTTAAAATAATTTAGTAAATTACTTAGGAAACTCAGTTCAGAATAACCCTGAACATCACCAAATGCTTTATTTATATGTGAGAGCAAATGTTTTCAGCTGAGTAGGAGAACTTTGAAGAACATGACTGTACTGATGGGGCTGCTTTCAATGGTTTTTTCAGTTTTTGATTGTGTTTTCTTAGTTAAATCAGTTGCATGTTCTCTTTTCACTGGGGTAAGGAACAGTATTCTGCCAAAATTTTTTGGCACTGGACTATTGCAGTCAGTGCCAAAACAAGCATACTGTAAAAGCTCAGGTACACAGACTTTGACCCTCTTTGCTTTCCCTTTAATCTCTCCTTGGTAATGTTTCTTCTCCATCTCCTTGACTGTTTGTCTCTCCGTTTGCTTTCTCTTTTTTATTATTTGAGGTCCTAATTTTCTCTTTCCTCCTATTCTTATGGTACTTGATATGATAAGGAGGCATTGTGGAAGTGGGAAGCACACACAAATGGTGTGTGAAAGAGGCTCTTGTGTGCCTGGCGGACTCTTGATTTATCCACAGATTAATGCAAATCTCATTACAGCTGGTTTAAATGTAATCAGGCTGATATTCACCTGCCTTTCCCAAGACCTTGAAGATGTGCAGGTGTTAAGATAAAGGCATTATTCTTCGGTTTACTGATTGCTGCAAGGTGTAAGGCCCGCAGGAGCTAGACCAGTTATGTTTTTGTCGCACCTGTGTTTGGGGTTCATAAAGTTTCAGACCCAGCTGGGAACGAGATCAAGCTTTGAGCCATTTCTCATTTGATCAGTGCTACTTGTGTCATTTAGTAACCTCTGTGTTTTAACAAACACTCATTGCCTACGTAAAATGTGGTTAAAGGCCATTAATTAAAATACTCCATGGAGGTTAGAAAGTGCAACTTAATCAGAAATTTAGTTCTGAGAACTAGTTAAGGCTTTTCTGATTTGTATTTTGAGATGAATGAAGGCAACGGTTTTTATTGTAGAGTGAATTAGAATTATAGCTGGTAAAATATTTACTGCTTTACTGCGTCCTTGTTATGGTGGGAGTAGTGTAAGGTTTTATATCCATAATGATTTGTTTCTTTAATTGTAAGAGGGTGTTTTAAACTGTACATGACACTTAACCATTAAGCAGTCTGAACTGCCAGCTCACCCCACTGTCCTGCAAGCACACAGCTTTTCAGCTTTCAAGTGGCATGGTACAGTCAGGCTTGAGGTGGGTGCAGGAGGTCCTTACCAACACCAAACAGGCAGATACTGATTTTTCAAGGTAGTTTACAGGTCCATCATTTAGGATTCTGTGCGAATATGAGCATCTGCCTGTCCATGGCCAAATAGACGTGCATTTTCTCAAGATAGCCATGGCCCTTTTTGAACATTTTTTTTCAACTTTCATTTCATAAGTTTTTTCAGTTGATAATGTTCTCGTCCACTGAACACTTGATTTCTTTCTTTCTTCTTCTCAGGGATGCTTATTAATGTGTCTTTTGCTAGTATTGGGGAAGTAGCAAGGAAATAGTGGGAAGTGAAAATAGACAGATTAATTACTAGGTTGTATAAAGAAAGCAAGAAGTTGTCTTACTGCCTTTCCCCTCTTCTCCCTCCCGTTTCCAGCTTGAATGTTTTGACCTGCAACTGACCACTGACTCAAAAAGATTCCTTTCTTTAAGGGTTTAAAATCTACATTACACTGCTGGCTTTGCTGTGTTTTTTCTGGCTGCTGTTTGAAAATTAGTTTTTGCGTGTCTCACTCTAACATAAAGATTCGAGAATGGATTTTTTTCTTAGCATGCTACTACTATAATGGGGAACAATATCTGTTTTCTTCTGAGGGCTAAAACCATGTAATTTTTAAATAAATAAACGTGTGTGTGTATGGATGTAGTTAAATTTGGTTGTTATTTAGTTGTCGAAGTAGCTAAACAACTAGAAATTGGTCTTGGAATGTAAAGGAGAATAATTTTTTTAGAAATGTTTTTTGGCCATGAATGTTTAGTAAAATAATGCATGTGTTCTTACTGTTGCTGTCAGGTAGGATGTGTTTTAGGTAGGATGTGTTTTAGGTAGGATGTGTTTTAGGTAGGATGTGTTTTAGGTAGGATGTGT
>WYDI02018803.1:0-40135 GCA_009867235.2 Psittacus erithacus | reverse complement strand
AGGTAGGATGTGTTTTAGGTAGGATGTGTTTTAGGTAGGATGTGTTTTAGGTAGGATGTGTTTTAGGTAGGATGTGTAGGAAGATCAACTGCTGACATTTCTTGACCTGAAGTTTGAGTTGGCATATAGACAGACTAAATTACCAAAAAATATGGCAGTATTGTAGCCTAAAAGCTGACACCTATGTGTGTGGTTGGAAGTGCTAAGTGACCACCTTCTTTACCATAAAAAAGCAGCAGCACAGCATGCTCTGGTGTCTTTGTGTATGGCTGCTTTGGGTGACCTGACTTTGGTTTTGCACCTTCTCCCTCACCCCCCCTTAGTTTAACCACTTCCTAGGGAGCTAATGAGTCTGCTGACAGTGGTTGAAAGAAGTTTTTCTTATCTACTTGTCTGCTTTTCCACTATTGGATTAAGAGTATAGGCAAATAGAAAACCCATGCATTTGTAAGTTCAGAGTTTTCAGTGTG
Source organism: Psittacus erithacus (assembly GCA_009867235.2). Lineage (NCBI taxonomy): Eukaryota > Metazoa > Chordata > Aves > Psittaciformes > Psittacidae > Psittacus > Psittacus erithacus. The sequence goes on along the minus strand of WYDI02018803.1, from coordinate 39,665 downwards.
GAATTCTGGTTGCATAATCTAAATACCAAACTGTAAACCAGTGTGGTTGAGTGTAAGCGGGGAGGTGAATTACATGCAGATGAAACTAATCACATTGTTCTCTGACAAACATTCTTCAGTGTTAGGAATGTGCTGGGGACTTCAGTGACCTATTTGTTCTATGAAAAACTGTTCACTTAATCATGTTTTATATTCTTACTCAGTTGTTGTTCAGTATGTCTGAATTATATATGATTCTCTCTTGAAATAGAGGGGTTCATTGTAACCATCTGTGAAATTTCTTTTGTGAGACTGAGCAGTACTTTTATTTAGTGACAAAGAGGAGGAAACCACATGTACCATTATGCAAGAGCGATATATTAGTTGATTTCATAAGTTCACTCACTATCACAAAATGATTTGTTTTCTTAGTAAAAACTTAATCGTTCTGGTTTTGGCTGAAAGATAATAGCAGAAGAAATAACTTGGTTTTTTTTCCTATAGGTCTGAGTGAGAGTTGTTTGTTTCTTTAAATGTTCTTCAGCATCTATTTGAATTCCCATACATTTGAATGTGTTTTGAGTCAGGCTAAGACTTGATACATTGAGACTTCTATTTTTGTATTGTTAGTAATGCATACTAGGAAACTTGCTTCCTTGTAAATTCTCTTGCTTTGATTTAAATGTAATTTAAATTTTGTCTTTTCTTTACCTTTTCCTCTAGTGCGTGGGTGTTAGCTGATTTTAAAACATTTGAAATAGTGTAATTAAACCCCAGTTCCCTTTCTGTCTGGTTTCATTTTGACTAGGATGCTGTTTTTCTAAAAGAGGCAATGCAATGTCTAACAAAAGCAACTCATGTGAAATACTGTTAAATAGAATATTTATTTTTCTAATATCAAACACTTTAGAACAAGTTTGGTCTATTTATGAACGTTTTGTAATGGGGTTGACAGTAGGATAGAAGGGAGAGCTTTATGTAATTGGAAGTTTGAAAACAAATTGGAATACTCTTTAAAACCTAAAGAGTAAACCAGCTGGCTTGTATGTAAGGTGTAGAACTAGGTCTCTAGTTTTCAAAGCCTGTAACGTTCTTTTTTCCTGCATTCTCTGTCTAGAATGGGGCGTTAGCCTACACAGACGTTTAAAAAATACTCTTGTAACATTTGCTTCCCTTTCCAGTCACCTGGTTTTCATTATAGTTACTCATCTGGAATTGACTAGCCTTAAGTTCTTAAAATGCAGAGCAGATCCTTTTACCACATGTGTATACAGTTTAAATACACCACTCCCCACCCCTCCCTGCCCAAAATAAAACCCCAAACAAAAAACCCCAAACTAAAACAAAAAAAACCCCAAAGAGTCAACAACCACAGATGCTTAATGCAGTATGTAAGTTCTGGAACCTACTCCTACATTTATAAAATACTGTTAGCATTCTGCTTCAACTTAGTGCACTTCTGCGGATGTGAATGCTGGCTCTGCCTTGTGATTTAACCAATATATTTAGTTTAGATACTCATTTCAGTATTTTTGATTCCTCCTGACTGTAAACAGACAATAGGGTCAGATAATAACAAAGCTTGCAGGTATACTTGTGACAACTGCCTTTTTAAATACACAGTTGAATGTGTAGTAAAAAACAGAACACGATCAGTTGTGTTACTAGTACATGAATGCTTTGCATTAAGTAACTTACATGGCAGTTAGGAAATTTTACATGCTGCCTGGGAAAATACTGACGTACGTTAGAGGACACCTATATTTTTCTTAAGCAAATGAAGTGGGATTTTTTTTCAGTGCCAAAGTGTCCAATTATGCATGTATCCAGATGTCCTGCAGTCTTGACTGATCTGTGATGAGGAAGACTTCTAATTTTTGGCCTGATAAGCTGTTATATTGTATATGCTGGTTTAAAACTGAGTTTATGGGCCAGAAGGAAAGAGTGCACATGGCTCTGTAATGTTGTGATTTGGACAGTTCATTTTAAGTGGGAAATCCTTGGTTTCAGTCTCAGTTCTGATGACTGTTTCATCTGGTAGATTCTGAATATAGAATATCAATATTCATTGCTGTGGAGACTACAGCCTAGGTAAAAGCTGTAAATGCCAGGCTTGCTGAAAGTTACACTCTCTTGCTTTGTCTCACTGTTCCTCTGGATAATTACTTATTCACAGGAAGTGCCATATTTGACAGAAGAAATAGTCCTCCCTCAGCACTTAGTCTAGCTGGAAGGTCTTTCAAGGGTAGGAGGTGTGTGTATTAAACCTGAGGCATTCACATCTTGAACAAATGGGGCTTCAATGGAGAAAACTCCTCAGCTGATTCATTCAGTCCTTGAATTGACTTTGTTTCTGCTATATGTGCAGCATATTATTTGTGGCATGTACGTGTTTGTCAACACATACTTCTGTTTGTGGGAAAATTTGCTCAGCACAGTATCAGTGCTGTATGCCAGTGCAGCCACAACTATGTAAATCTCATTCCTCGTGCAGATACTGAGTACAGTTACAGTGGCATTTTTCAGTTTACTAGCCTGCTGTGTCAACAGGAATGGAACTGAAGAAAGGTCACTTAGTCCAAAGATGTGTCTGTGCCGGTCATTATGTCATTGTAATTTAACCATATAATTACACAAGGAAGATAGTTGTGTTGGTACAGCTCCTGTTGAGAACAAAGTCCAGGTAGTTTATAAAGGCTGTAAAGACTAATGGAACTAGTTTAATGACCCTAATCCTGTTTCTATCCAGTGTGCTCTTAACAGAAAGACCAAAGTATTGCTGTTATTGTGCTGATATTTTGTGGTCTTTGGTGATGTAAGAAAGGACTATTTTAAAACTTGGATGTAAGTGCAGTTGTGTAGCAGCTATGGCCTCAGGTCACCCATGCTGCTGTGACAGTTGTTGCCAGTTTGCATTTGATCACACAGCTGCATACTGCCAGATCTCTGGTGGGCACTGGAGCTTGCAGGTTTCTTAACTTGGCTGCCTTACAGAAACCGCTTCCCGTTTGTCTCTTCCTCTTCCTGCTGCTTTTTTCTCCTGCCAGTATCTAAATTATGAAGTGTGCCATCTAAACAAAACTATTGGTTTCACGGGTTGTTTACTGTTACGTAGCTGTAACTTTCCTACAGTGGAAATCTGCAGCTTTGTTCTGTAGGGAATACAGTGTTTGCCAGGAACATTCATGCTTCACAAGACTGCACTTGGAGTCAGTTTTCAATAAGAAAATAAAAAGTCAAGATTCAGAAATATTATTTGAGTGATCATGAGGGTGGGGTGTTTGGGGCCCCGTGATGAGAGTGCCAAACTGATTAGCCATAACTTGCTCATTCTACTTGGCATAACTTGAACATCATCAGGATGCTTTATAGAAAGTGGAAGCTGGAGGGACATCTCTGTATGATCCCATAGTTATGTGTGAGTCTGTACATAATGGTGTTTAATTGTTCTCTTGGGGATGGATTGGTACACCTCTTAATTTACAGAGCGCTTTGTAGGCTGTGTAACAAATGAGTGTTCAGATTTCACTTAATAAATCATTCTGTAAAATATATTTCCCCTTCATATTACATGATGCAAAATGATGTTTCTAAGTTTCTGAATTAGTTGATATTGATGTAAAATGGTAAATAACTTACTGCTTCAGATACCATTGCAGATTTGCTTTCTTTTTTCTTATGACATGTTAGTATCATTTTTTGTCTAACCACTTGAAGCTATTCTAAAAATAAAGCAAAATGTGGCAGTTGGTAACTGTTGCAGTAGATGCTTCAGTTCAAGCTGAGAAAGCAGCCTGTATACCACTACATAAAGTGTAACAAACACAGAGTAATACTATTTTTTTAATGTGGTTAAGAAGTTTGTTGACCATAACCTTATTCTGAAGTAGGGGGTGCTAATGTAGTGCAGCCCTTTTCCTCTTTTTATAATAATGCTCACAAAAAAACCAACCCCAACCCCCCCAAATTGCAGTTGGAATACTGATTATTGAGGGATGGCATAGGCATCTTTATAGATGGGTTTGAGAGTTTTTCCTCATGATTCAGTGTTAACTGTCTGACCTGAAAGTCCTCAACACCCAAATCTGTTTGAAGGGCCAGGTTCTAGTGCTGTGTAATGTGCTTTGAATTGAGAAGGGGTTTGGTATGGATCTATGTCTCTTGTTTCTGGTATATTTAAGCCTAGTGCTTTCATGTCAGTACCGCATCTGAAAGGACTTATGTGCACTTTTTTTACAGGTGAAGCCAAACTGTCTGCCTTTAATTTGGATTATAAGCAGTTCAGGGCAGTGACTGCATTTTGGCTGTGCCATTCCATGGTGCCTGTCCTTGTTAAAGTCTTGAGTAATGCTTGAAGCTCCTGGCCTAATTTAATGTATTAATAGTAAGGAACAGACAGTAACTGCTTCAAGACCTGAACTGAGGAATACCTAGAAAGCCAAGCTTTGATGCGAGTATCTCCTGAGCCAACCTCAGAGAAATACAGAAAGCAATCTTCAGCAACCTTTAAAAAAAATCAGTTGTGTAATCTCTCGCAAGAGAGCAACTGTAGGTCAGAAATTTAATACTGGCTTCTGTGTTTAATCTTAGTGGGAGTCACTTCCATGTTATTTGAGTTCTTTGTGGGAGGAGATGTTTGTGCAGAAGATAAACTACACATTGCTAATGTGATGCAATTGGAGCAAAGTTTTTCCTAAAAGTTAAAGCAAACAAATGAGCCATCTTTTCCTATTCCCTGATAGGAAAGATGGAAAATTTTAGTGGATGCTATTTTTTTTGGCATTGTGCAGAGCTGGTGGAATTGTTTGTTGCTTTGTGCAGAACTCTGCAGAATGAGTGCTACTTCAGTATCATTTCACGCTTGACAAGCAAGCAGGGCAGGTATTTAAAATGCCTGAATGCGCAATTGTAATAGCTTGGTACCTGGTGGAAAGTAAGAATCAGAGTCTACATTGTAATGCTTTGACCTCCTGTTTGTGAACCAGTTCTGCCCACAGATGATAACATAGTGAAAGCAAAAATATTATTTCAAAGTGGGAGATTTCTGCTGGGATTCTAATGCTAGAAAGACCATTTTGTGTTCCTGGTAAGGAAAGCGTAGAGTAGTGATTTGTTCATGCAGCACTCAGTCTGTGTTTAAGTGCATGGATGATTTTGGTTTCTGTTTCCTTCTTGTTAGTTTTTTTGTAATACAGGAAAGTAAAATTGTATCAGGGTAGATGGGTGGTCCATGTAGCCACCCTAAGTGAACATGGGCTGTTTAGGGTCTTTTCTTGCTTTTCTGCTTGCCAGTGCCAAATGTTGGTTTTCTCAGTAACATTTTGGTCAAATTAGACAAAGTTCTTACACTTCCACTTTTCTAACTTGAAATGAAAGCCGAACAGCTTTACCTAGCTGCCCTCCTATCTATCGCAAGATTACTGTTACAACAGTGGGAACCCATCCACTTTAAAAATAGGAACATTTGGTTTTGGAAAACCAAACCCAGAAAACTGAGACATGGGAGAAAATGTGTTTCTCAAGTAAAATAATAATTGTAGCAGTTGAAGAAAACATTTCTGGAGCCTTCAGTAAAGGGTTTCAAGTAATTGCTTCAAATAATATTTCAGTGGAATGTGGTTTTTGGTTTGTTTGTTTGTTTTTTGTTTTTTTCAATGAACATAGCAAAATTCTTAGCTTAAAACATTCCTTGGATTGGGCCTGTGAATTGGAGTACAACAGCTATTTGTAACAATGAATTCAAAGTCAAACCCCAGTTCCTCCAGAAGCACTGTTAGCTAGTTCTGATTTTCTGTCTTATTTATATAAAAAAAGGCAAAATCTAATGGTGAAGTATATTAGCTCTTCCAAGCAGCTAAGCCAGCCTCTTCTCTTTGTCTCTTCTCCCCCCTGGCCTCACAAACCCTCATGGTTCTGAAGTCTTGTTTTAACTCTTTGTCTCTCTGACTGACTGCTCCCAGAAGCAGTTAGTTGTAGTGTCTAGAAAAAATAGGTGGCATCATACTCTCTGTATTTTTTTGATCATTGAAGTAATCTTTTTATGGTTTTCTGCCCTTGCAGAAGTGCACTTAGCATTTAATTTGTCTTTTCTCGTATCAGTGGAGTATTTGAAAGTGTAATGCTATTCCTGTAAAATCTGTGTTAATGGATAGTTAACAATTTTACTTTGTTCAAATCTAAGCATTGTCTATCTCAGCATCCCTCCTTCAATGACATCATCCAAATTGGAATTCCTCTTAAAATTTGAGGTTTCAATATCAATTTAGCTGTAGTTCCAAAATTGTGATTGTTTATGAAGATGCATATATTTTTAATTGACTTGGCTTATGGGAATTTTGCTCTGCTTGCCTGTTTTACTGTGTTTGGCCCACATGGGTTATATCAAGATTTTGTTTCTAATGTGAATTTGCAGACTTTGCTGCCACTTTGGGATAGGAGCTGGACTCTGGCTTGGGAGGGTGTTTCATAATTTTCTAGTATCTGTTGGGGAATTATTTCGCTTTAAGCCCTTTAGATTCAAAACAACCATTTTGAAGTTCTCTAGTCTTAGAAGATAGCTAAAAACCATAGATAACATCTTCTGATGTCTTGAGTGAATTGTGAAGAGCAGCACTGTGTTAGCATTATAGCCTTTCAGCTTCTTGTGCATGACTGAAAGGGCAAAATCTTTACGGATAAAGCCTTTACCAGCACTGCAGCATAGGAATACGTACTGTATAAGTGGTGTGTATTGGCATGCATTGCACAGTAATTTATTCTGTGTGCATCTCATCCAATTGCTGGGCTTCCTAGCAATGCCTCTTTTAAATGCCTTCTTGTAGAACAAGTTTTATGAAAAGAAGTGCTGTGGCCTTATTAAAACCTAAAAGAAAGGTTTTTGAACTTCACCAGTGATTTTGTTACTTGTGCTTATGATATTTGTGTTGTATTTCTAACTCAAGCACAGCTCTTGATGCAATGCAAACAAAAGGATATTTTTTGTTTTCATGGAAAGTAACAGGCAAATGTATCGCCTGCAGCAAGAACCTGAGCCAAGAGAAGGCTCATGTGCTTTCCTGTCGGTAGCTCTTCAGTCTGTTAGTTTAGTCCCTAATAGAGGTTAATGAACATGACTGACTATTTTATATAACTGTGCTGCTAAGGTGGAGTCAGCAAAGCTATTGATAGCACTCAGCATGCGTTATACAACTGTAGCATTGGAGCCAATTCATTTGACACTTTTTTTTTTTTTTTTTTTTTTTTATCTTTTACAGTGTGCCGGTCAAATAAAAGCCCATGGGTCTGTCTGACGTGCTCCAGTGTCCATTGTGGAAGGTGGGTATGAAGTGTTGGTGTGCAGATCTTTTAACCAGACCTTTACTTTTTTCTTTTGTTTGACTGAGGGACTTCATTAAGAATTTTCCTGAATGCCCTATAATTCCCTGAAATAAACCTTTTGTGATCTCATGTAATGTTATGTTTATACTAATCACACTTCTCTGTTACCTTATGAGAGTCCAGTGGTGATAATCAACGTGATTTTTTCCCCAAAAGAAAAGTGGATGGTGAATGTGATTGCTCAGCTCAAAGAGCACCTGGAGAACTGCTACTGCTGTGTGTTATTGTATAGCTCCATTCTGTAAAAGATGTTTCTATTGTAATAAGATTAAACCAGTGAGAATTCTTGAAAGCCCACAAACGCAGAGTTGGCACATCTTATTTCTGGAAAAACAACAACTATCCAGCTTAGACAGAAAATGCCTTAAAAGTACTGTGATGTAGTTTTGGCACAAAGTTATTGCCATATCATAAAAGGAGTAGCTACTGTCCAAGTTCCTTCAGAGTACTCTTGTGTTTTGTCTCTATTAGTTGAAGTACAACAGAATAATTCATAGAGAACTGATACAGTCAATTCTGTTATTTATATGTCAGGATAATTGTAGAAAATTGGCTGCTAAGTACCTGTTTGAGATGCACATATGAATGAGAATGTAGCTAATGTTGATGCTCAGACAGAACCTGAGATGTGAACTTTTCCCCTGTCCAGTAGCATCTGTGCTGGTATGCTGTTAATCTGGAAAAGCAGCATTAAGTTTAGAGACGTTGTCTTTTACCATGATTTTCACTTTTAATTCCTTTTCTAAATCTATACTTAGTGAGACCTAAGAGAGGGGGCACTGCTTCATGTTATGCGATGTGTGAAGTGAATAGTTTGGATTATTTTACTTGTTACTAATTAAAAAAGAAACAACATTACTGTCCACATACAACCTTTCTGCTGTGTGGTTAGACTTTGAGTCAGTTATTTGTGCTGTTTGTTTTTTTTTCAAGCTGCTCCCATCCTTATAATGGAAAATCAGGGAATGAGAAGAATGTAATATACCTTGTAATGTGATATCTTTTGATCGTGAAATCACGTAGAATATTCTTCTTTTCAGATAATGTTTGAGATAAAAGGAAGAGGAATAGGGCTTTTTAGGTCTTCACTTGAAGTACATCCTCTAGGTTAGAGTTATTTGGGAGCATTATTGACCGTGTTACAGCAGCAGAGCATTTCTGGTGGGAGCATAGCTTTCTAAACCTGGCATTTGCCCTGGTAGGCAGAAAACCAACTCCTGCAGCGCAGCTGACTTATCTGGGTTATGACGTAGCAGCTGTGGTATTCTGCCAGCACAGCAGTGTTGGTAGCCCTGTGGCTTCAGTGCGCTGATTAGCAGAGCTGTTTACACCTGCACGTGAGAACAAGTGTAGAATACAAAGACCTTCGTGTGGAGCATGTACAGAATTCCTGTCCATTAGTAGTACTGAGTTCAACAAGAAAGAAACAGGGGAGAAGGGAATTGCCTGAGGTATGGCTGTGCACTCCTATGTGTCTATGATTTTCAGCTGATTCTTGGGGTTATTGCATCTCAAATTACACTTTTTTTATTAAAGATGCTTAATTTTCTGGATCTCAGTTTTTGAGCATGACAGTGCTCGCTGTGTCAGCAAAAGAGCTGTAGGATTTTAGATTTCTTTTTCTGTTAATATGACCTTTCAAATTCTTGAACTTCATAAAATGTAGAATGCTCTAATATTAAATTGTACTGTAGAATGGGAAAGCTTAAAATAGACATGCTTTCATATGGGGGTCAGCAAGACTGTTAAAGGGATCTCAAGCATGATGAGTGCTGTGTGGAGAATAAAGTAGAACCATAGCAAAGGCAGATGGGAAAGCAATATGGAGAACTAGCCACATTAAAGCAATGGAAAAAGGGAGCTAATGTTTTTCTCAGTTGTGAAGCTGCATCAGTTGAAGGGTCCAGATCCCGGGGTTTGATACAAGGATGCCAGGCTGTGGTTGCTCTGAAGGAGCTGGAAAGATTAATTTTGACATTGTGGGAGAGTAAAGGGGTAAAAAGCTAGAAAATGTAACCAGGGTTTTCACACAGGTGAATTCCCTATTTTAATGCCTGTGTAAATATTGGATGTTTATTAGGCTGCCTATTTTCTCCTTATTTTTTATGAATGTTGGTTAAGTAACTGTTTAAAAGTACAAGACTTCTGTTTGTTTTTCATTTATTTTAGATATGTGAATGGCCATGCAAAAAAGCATTATGAAGATGCACAGATTCCTATGACCCATCATAAGAAAACAGAAAAACAAGAGAAAGTTCAGCATACTGTGTGTATGGATTGCAGTAGTTACAGTACATACTGGTAAGGGTTTAGATGCTGTGATTTGACAACATTTTACACACTGAAGGTGAAAACTCCTGTAAAGTATATTGTACTACACATATTTTTGAGCACTTCATTTCTTGATTTCCAGACCCGGTTTAAAAACAGTTATGAAATAACTTTGCAAGTGTATTGTAGCACTGGTTACAGCTAAACCCCTGCATTTCAAATGGTTTAGCAGAAAGTTTTTGAAATAAGTGCTATTTATGTGGTTTGGCATTGGTTCTGTTTGCTTTGGGGCATATTTAATTGCAAAAGCTGCTGCTTGGTTGTCGTTAACTCCTTCCATCTAATGGGTTCCATCCTGTATTTGTCAAAATGTCAGAAAGTAAAGTAATACTCTGTAGTTCCTGCCCAAGAGATGTGACCTTGAGGTACGTATATGTGTGTTTTGTTTGGGTTTTTTTTTCCAGTACTGTTTTCTGTCTTCACTCTGGAAGAAAGGCTTCTTTCTATTAGAGATTTCATGCAACCTGTATGAGTTTAAGAAAGTGATGGATCCTGTTGGGAAGCAGCATCAAATCTCTGGCAGGATTAAGTAGCAGAATCTAAGTAACAGAATCACAGAAGTGGTTCATTCTACCAGTTTTATAGGTTGGGGTATGAGTACTGTTTAGGGAGATTTAATAGTTAGGCTGGTAATATTGGGTTCCTTATCTTCCTTGCTCCTTGGAAAGCAAAGACTAGAAGCCTATTGGAAGCAATGCTACTGTGCATTCATCATCTTCCGTCCTCTTCATCCCATAGCAAAACTGTTGACAGCTACTTCCCCATTTCCTGTTAGCTTCATGGTTTCCAATGTACGTCATTACTTGTGTGGTGTAGCAGTGCAGGATTGGAACAGGACAAATCTTGAGGAAAGCGTGTTATGGTCTTGTAAAATTACTGAGAGTATAGCTCTACTGATGGGTATCTTTTGTGTACATCACCAGGGAAAAGTCTGTTTGCTGAAGTTTGGGAATCGAATTTTATGAGAAATATTTCTTTAAAGTATGTTTAGCCCCTGCAAGTAAAATCACAGTTAAGTGGTCTCACTTGAAGATATTTTGTTTGGAGCAGCTCAAGAATTACTCGGTGCATGCAGCTGTATGGGTGTTAAGCATAGAAGAAAGGTTTGAGTATCTTTGTGATGTATGGGGATTTTGCTTCTATTTGTATTTTATTTAGATGACCAGCATTTTTATCTGCTTCTGTGTGAAAACATAAGATTCTTCCAAGTGATGTACATGCACAGGTTAACAGCATTGGAGCAGCTGTGGGAAGCTAATTCCCCTTTTTAATGCTGTTAACAACTGAGTTCTGTGCATTGTTTTTTGTTTTTGTTTTTGTTTGAAGTATGACCTATCTTCTAGTCACTGTGAAGGTAAGAATGTGTGGAGGAGTTTTAGCAGGGTATTTGAAGTCTTGATTACATATCCATTTTCTGTGACAGATAGTATGCCCAACTTGCTGAGGCTTGATGAGTTACGCTAGCAAGTCAGAGTACCCAGCCAGCCTTATCCCAAACATGAAGTGGGCATTGCAAAATGACAGCCAAACCAAGGACTATAAGATCTGTTACTGAAAGAAACTATGCTTGTGAGGGAAGGTAGGTGCATATTTAGGAAGCCCACGGGTGTTTCATAGCATATCTGTGGTAGGGCAGATGAGAAGCAGTTTAACATGTGATGTCTTTTCTGCTGTAACCTACGTAGAAGGCTTAGTCATCTATGGATGAACTGGAACTAATCATAGAGAGCTTTGCCTTGGGGAATTCCTGTTGTGTATAATTCACTAGCAAATTATTATTCTGCTGTGCTGATGCGAAGCTGAACAGGTTTCAAAAGCAGTGTAAGTTTGCTTACAATTAGGCTTTTTTTAATTTTTTTTTTTCCCTTAGCTGGTAATCAGAAAAAGATACCTGGATTTGTCATTGTACCCAGTTTGTTCAGTGGAAATGAGCTTGGATGTGTAAAGATGAAGCAGAAAGGATTCTGACCAACTTCTGCCCCTCTATTTCAGACAGTACAGTGTGGGCTGCTATCAAATAGTGCTTGTCAGTTAAAGCAGATTGTTGGGTGAATTCAAGTAGTGACTTGCTACTGTGGAGATTGAATTTTGAGATGCTACTTGATAGTTGCTTCATTTTCTATAGGGATCCAGTAGATGGTATGTTTATGCAATGATGTTTCTTTGGAGTAAACTTTTAAAAGAGTAGTATTTTATGCTAGCACTGTGAGCAACCTCAATAATTTGGACATCAAGTAAATACCATCCTAAGACTTGACTGAATTTTACTTCTACTGAAAAACCAAGGGAGGTACTTTGATGTAGTGCTGGCTTTTATACTTTTATTTGCGATTTTGTTAACCACACAGAGTTGAGTAGAATGCTCTTGTTAATTGCTAGTGTTCCTTTGCTTGCATGATAGTAGCAGTGAACAGGCCTTTTGGGCTATTTTCTAAGCACTTATCCTTAGATTTTTTCTTTGGCCATGTCATAAACTTCCATGCAGTCATGATAGCACAGCCCAGGGTTTGTCTTGGCTGTTCTTGTCAGTCCAAGGGGAAGAAATACTATGTGACTGTTGAAGCTACTGAGGTTTATTGAATCTTGTTTTTAGTTCACATGCAATCTTGCTGTAAACCAAAGTCAGATAAAGCCATCTGCTGTAACTGTATTTCAACCTGGAAGGCTAGGTGTGTATATTTTCTTTGAAGACAAGCTTTCAACATAGCTTTGAAAGGAAAATGTTTCTATTCTGGTGGGATGTGGTTAATTTCTATATTTTTAATCTGAGATAAGGTATTTATTGTATTTATGAACTTGGCACTGTTTTGAAAAAGTCATGTTTGAGATATCATTGAGTATTGGGAAACTAGGAATTTGCTTTCCAGATCGTTTTGGTTTTGTTTTTTTTTAACTGTGTCCTCTTATTTGCCTTGTTGAGTCTTCAGAGTAGCAAAGTTGAGGGAACATTAATCTTTCATTTATTCTGAGAATACAACTCTCGATTCTTTGATTACTTTTGAGACAGTAGATGCAACACTCAATCTTCAGCCTGAATTATGTTTGATACCCTAAGCACTGAGAATGAGACTCTCAAATTCCACTTTTTGGAGGTAATCAGCTTTTCAGTTAGTTCTAACATATTAAGCACAAAGAGCTTACACGGAGTACAGCTCTGTTTCTCTTCAAGCTATCCTACAATGCTTTCTCCTGCTGTGTTAGTGGTGGTTTTTCTGTATGTAAGAGGTAAAATGATATGTGTAAGAAACCTGCTTTCAGAAATAACTTTACTGAAAGAGAACTCTTGTGAATTTGTTTTCTCTGCGCTAGTGCACAGACAACTAGTTAGCACAGAAGAAGAAAGCCTGTCGTCTTCATGTATTTGCATAATATGTTTCCTGTGTTCATTTAATCCCAGACCCAACTCACAGGTCAGATTTCTGACCCATTAACCCCCTTGTTATCTCTTAAAGGGACATGGTTGTGCTTGTGTGTGTGTGTTCCTGTGTTTGTCCGTCGATGTCCTGTGTCCCCCCCCAAAGCTGATGTAAAAATAAGTGCCAAGGACTTAAAAATTTTTCTTTATTAGTCTTTGTGATGGTGGTTCTATGTAGAAAACAGATTTACTGGGCTAGTGCATGGGCATCTGAAAATGAAATTGCTTGCGACCATTATTGTGTTCTATAGTCAGTGGAAATTAAAGAACATAAAAAGCCTTTAATCAAGACAGTAAACTTGAGTTAGTTCACTCATATACACTGTTAGCACAATGAAGGGAACTTGGATTTTCTTATTTTTTCCTGTCCTGTAATTCTTCAAATCCAGTGAGCACTTTAAAACATAGCATGGAGTTCTATAGCCTACTGAAACAGCCAGTGCTAAGCTGAAGTGTTCCCCAGAGCAGTGCATACATTCACTGGCTTGCTGCCATTTTAGCAGCAAAGGAGGCCAGAAAAGACCAGGCCTTGGAGGTAGCAGAGGTGCTAAAAATAGAAGGTGTATAGAGAAGAAAATATTGTGCTAACCCATACAAGGGACCCTTCCTGAACGAAAGGATTTGTTCTGTACAATTGCTGGGAAAAGCATATTATAGAACTGCTGTGTGCAAAACAGGTGTTTTGTTAATTTGTGATAATCTTAAGGATCACAAATAAACGTGTTTTGAATGTCAGCTTTACATACAGGAGGTTATCTCTCAGCAGTTTACCTTTAAGGTGTGTGGGCTTTGCAAATTTTAAGCTATTGAAGCATAAACTATTTCCTGTGCTGAGTACTTCTGTTATCCAAAACAGATTGGTTGTAGTGCTGATATTTCTAGTACTAGTGGTGACTCCTCAGTGTTGCAAGGGAGGTGGTTTAAAAAACCTGCCCGTTAAAAAGAAAAACGGGAAAGGATTGTCTTATTTTAAATGAGTCTTAAAGTCACTTTTCCGCTGTTACAAGGACTCTGACATTTAATGATTTATTTGATTTTATTCCTCCATCTTGAGGAAAGTGGTAACTTGCAGTTGTATGTACATGTGAAACTGGTATGTGAGATCAGACTAAAACCAATGTTAACATGATCTTTAGGACATGGGAGCAAATATTAAATAATCTTTCAGGAATAAGTTGGCTTAGAGGCTTTCAGTGAACTTGCATCTGCTTTCATTCCCTATTTCTAAACGTTTATAAATGTAATTGTGCTGGTATACCTGGGGGTGTGGGCAGGCTTGGTATTAAAGCGAGGTTGGACTGTACTTGTATGTACCTGCACCATATTTACCTCTCAGCAGAGCTGGCCTGGACAATTTGCTCTGATGATTGTCCTTGAGGTGTGGTGTCCTATGAGAGTGGCAAAAGCAGGAACACTTCATTAGTTAATTGTAGGTGGCTGATAAAGCTGAACAGGACTACTTAAAGCATGGCTGAAAAATAAGTACATTTACAGACTTGTTCCTTCTTCCAAACTTACTACGTCTGTGGCAATCTTTAACAAAATAATAATAAAATCTGTTACTGGCAATAGCTGTCTGAATAATTTCCAGATGTTGTGAAAGGGCTGTGTTCAGTATTTGGAAATCTGAGGGTTGTATTAATTTCTCCTCTTGGAGGCAAAAATCAGCAGTGATCCTGGACAGACTGGTCTGACAGACTCCTTTTGGTGGCAAGGGCCTTTCCCAGGAATTCAGTGTTTGAATTAACAGTAACATTAATGCCTTCAAAATGCATTGCAGATTTACGCACCAAAGCCTGTTGTAAATAACAGCTGTGCCTGAAGTCGGTAGCTTCATTAACTTCCAAAGCATGGATCTGTTCCAGCAGAAGAGTAACCTGAGATGATGAGGATGTATTCCGCATTTGAACCTGTCCTGTGCCAAAGGGAAAGGAGAGAAAATAGCTATAGTTCTGTTGTTAAATATATCCAGAGTAAGTTAGTTTTCTTCTCAGGAGGTGTTAAGTTACCTGCCACAATTTTGAGCTGCAGTTTTGTTGTGTTTTAAGGCCTGCCACACAGCCACACAAGTTTGATCAGGCAAGAAATGCAAGGGATTTAGAATACAGCAAGGCAGCAGAAGTTAATGCCACCTTGCAACAGTGTTTTCCTTGTGACAGTTTTCTTTACTGCTGTCCACAAGCTCTCATGCACGGTGGATTTACATGTACTTTGGAAATAGTGAAATAAGGTGTGGGGTTTTTTCAGCATTCCCTAAAAGACCCTACTCCCCCCTTTAGCAATAATCTGCTTTTGTGCACTGTGTGAGGCCTTACAAGCCCACGGTTTTAATATTATATTATAATGAACATCTTTGTTTCTTAGGAAACACAAGATGTTTATAGAACGTTGTTGGATTGTAGACTTCAGTAGCCCTTGCTTCTGCTGAGAGGCCATTTTGATTTGGCTTTACATTTGCTTTGAAGCTTTGGGGGAATCAGATTTGTTTTTCAGCTCAGTTGCTTCCTTTTGCACTTACCCTGAAAAAGCTCAAAGTACTACGTTAAGTTGTAGAAGAGTTTCTGTATATATAAAGACTATATGAGAGATTGAGTGATATTTGTGGCTAAAGCAGGAGGTGCGAGTTGCCACAGACTCTGGTGTGACTTTTGACAAACGATGTAATCTCTTAGTTCATCTTCCTTGGTCTTGTTTCTGTAGCAGAAACTTACATTATGTATGTATCTTTTCAGCACCTCAAGCTTTAATGGTAGCTTTGTGGTGTTACAATAAGTAGATTTATGCTCTACATTAATAAAACCTTTGTAGTCTGTTTACCTACTGTCAGTTGATCTTTTCTAATAAATCTTCCATGGATTGTATACTAACACTGCTTTTGGTTACACCCTGTGCTTGAATTTTTGCTGAACCGCAGTTGTGCATTGTGACAAGCGATACATCATGCTTCTGATTTCTGATAAAGAATTGAGCTAGAAGAAAAGGCATCTCAAAAGATGGTGCCTGTACTTTACCTTACTATAGGGTACTTCTCAGAGGGAACCAAGCTGAGCAGGTGTTATGCTCCCCTGTTCCCCTCATGTCTTCCACAGAATCACTTTAGTGCTTCCTATGCAAAGGCTTGCATGGCTGTTCTGGAGCACTTCACTGAAGCAGCCTTCCAGTATCTGAAGGGGGCCTATAAGGATGCTGGGGAGGGACTCTTCATTAGGAGCTGTAGTGATAGGACAAGGGGCGATGGGTTAAAACTTAAGCAGGGGAAGTTTAGATGGGATATAAGGAAGAAGTTCTTTACTGTAAGGGTGGTGAGGCACTGGAATGGGCTGCCCAGGGAAGTTGAGAATGCTCCATTCCTGGCGGTGTTCAAGGCCAGGTTGGACAGAGCCTTGGGTGACATGGTTTAGTGAGAGGTGTCCCTGCCCATGGCAGGGGGGCTGGAACTTGATGGTCTTAAGGTCCTTTCCAGCCCTAACTATTCTATGATTCTGTGAAATCCTTTACACGTTCTGATAAATGTTTTTATTGCAGTTATCGCTGTGATGATTTTGTAGTCAATGATACCAAGCTGGGCCTGGTACAGAAGGTCAGAGAGCACCTACAGAACTTGGAAAAGTAAGTAGTTTGTTTACATCCAGACTGCTTTTGGTGGCTTTATAATATCGCATCATTTAAGTGGTATTTCTGGTTTATGGGTATGTATGTATTTAATATAGATATTCTGGTCTTTCTGTGTGTGTATGTATGTTTAAATATCCTTTCCATCCCTGAACAAATGGGTTTGTTCTTGTTGCTTCTTTTTCTTTTACAGTAAATCTTACAGAAGCAGTGTATGGTGATGCAAAAATTTAGATTTCTTGCTAACTACCCAGTAATTACTGACTTTCTCCATATAAAAGGGAGAGATTTTCCAGAACAGAATCATAGTTTTTTCAAAACAAGAATAAGTTTTTGGAGCAGAGAAATGGAAGCAAATATGCAGGTACAAGCAGTCTTCCTATTAATTGTGTGATTTTGTTTCCAAACCAAAAAGTGAAGAAGGCTTTTGCACTTGAAATTGTGCAGAAGAGATGTGTTTTTCCTCTGCCTTTATTTGGTGCTGTTCCACTGAAAAGCAGGTATTACAACCTGTGGGGCAGATGCTGTGGCCAGTGCTAGATAGGAAATAGCCTTTTCATAGTTTGGTTGGAAATCTTACGTAAGATTAGGGAGAAGTACATGTGCATGAAGTGCTTGCAAATAGGTTTGAATGCCCCAGAGTTCAAACAGGACTCCTGTGAAGAAATTGCTGTGATTTTTGGGAAATCTCTGGATCCACCTTGAGTTAAGTGTGCCACTTACTCTGTAGGTAATATTAATACCTACTCTGTAGGTAATATTTTCATAATTTTCCATTCTCTTTTTATTGGGCCTCTCAGGTGTGTGTAAGGAAGTATAAAGATATTTTAAGTGTAATGAGAAGTGCTCAGCAGTGTTTTGGAAAGGTAACTCTGCGATGTACATGATGCTGTGGAGGCTTTTGTTGGGTGTAACAACAGGTTTTGAATATTTGGAGGGCTTTTTAATTAAAAAAAAAGAAAGAAACAAAGCCCAAACCTGAAATCTGGAACAAGTTAGGATTTTGCTATTGGGTTAGAGAGCAGCCACAAAGTGATGGAATTGAGGGGGCGGTAATTTCCAGTGATGTGGAAAAGAATTACTAATTGTAAATTTGTATTAACATTACACAAACATGACGTGTTTCTATTGAAGTAAGAAAAGTCAGCTATAAAACCTAAGTGCTAGCACTTGGGATATTTCTGATTTTTGGTGACTTTTTCCTGATCTTTTGAAGTTGTGATTCTTCTGATAAAAGTATTTTCTGGAAAATTCTGTATTAAGTATTCCTTTGATTAAGAAAAAGCAATCATGTTTTAGAGGAAAAATAGCATGCTAATAAGGCCGCTCTTGAGGGTTCCTACTGTAGCATGCATAACTTAAGGCAATTAACTTGGACATTGGTGTTGAAAACAGGATGTGCGTCTGTACTCTGAGGGAGATGCACTCTATTTTACAACTATGAAAAACATGTTGCAATCAGGAAGCTCTTTGCTGTCTTAATGACAGCTAATGGCAGATGTAATCACTGTGTTAAGCATTAGGATGGTTATCTGTTGTCTTTTTCACACCATATTTTGTTTTTACAGTAAGTAACCTCTTTTAATTACTTTCCAACAGTTCAGCCTTTACATCAGAGAGACATAGGAAAAGAAAACTCTTGGAAAACTCATCTCTGAACAGCAAGTTATTAAAAGTAAATGTAAGTATGACAGGTTAGTTACAGTGAATGTAAGGGGTTTATTTTTAAACCTGTTGAGGCTAATAGTTAGCCTGGACTTGAAATCAGTATGATCAATTACCTGAATTCTACTTGTGAACTTTATCTTTCTCATTTCCTGACCATGCACCTAGAAAAGCCCCTTCTCACAAAAAGACATTTGGTATTTTGCTGCATTTATGTTGACCTATACCTTGAACTTCTCTGTGCTTAAGGAGTGCTTCATGTCAGGGTGGAGCTTCAGGGCAGTTTGAACTTGGTGGGATCATTGAAATCAGAAGGGGCTAGACATAAGACTTTTCTGATCAGACAAGGGGCTTCTTCTTTACCTTCTGCACTGTTAAAAACCTCCCAAAATCAGGTGCACAGTTTTTTGAGGGGATAGGAGAGTAGATGTTGGGGGGAAAAGTGAAAAATAAACCCCAATGGTTTTTTTTCAAGAGCTTTTTAAAACTTGCTTTCAAAAGGAACTGTGGACTATTCTGAAAGCTTTTCTCTCTGATCTTCCTGTTCTAACTCCAGATCTGCAGAATACCACCAAGGAGAGAATGAACTGCCCTTGCTAGATAGCTGAAGGGCTGCACAGTTTCTTCCAGGCAAAGAACGTCCCAAACTAAATGTCTGTTGTCCACAGGTTGGGATGAGGGAGTGTCAAATCTTCATGATTTCTCTCAGATTGTAGGAGGGAAAGAGGGGAATTACTGTATGTAACTGCTTCCTTTCACCCTCAGCTGGGAGGAGTGGTAGAGCAGAGCTGTGCTTCCTTGGGGCTGTAGGACAGCAACGTACTCAAAGGGTAAAGCTGAAATAATGGCTGTCCAGCTATGAGAAACAGGTACCTAATTACATAGAAAAGTTCTTGAGAGGAATATAAATGGAAAGAAGAGGCTGTGGTGGGAGCAAAACAGTCACTGGTTTGTGAAGTTGGGGGAGGGAGGGATTAGTTACTTTAAAAATGAACTTCCTCCAGTCAATTTGAGGCCTTGTGATTGTGCTGTGTATGCTTCCTGTACTGCCCCAATCTCGGGGTGATTGAGGAAGCCCAGGAGAAATAGTGGAGTGTTTTTGCTATGACAACACACAGCATCATTGTGTAGAAATCTCAAAGCCAGTAAAAGCCAGAAGGAAAATTCTAGGCAACATTTACGTAAGAAGACAGAACTAGAAAGCATGAACTTAATGTTGCCTTTATTCCTCTTAGTCTGTGCTGTTTTCTTAGTTTTATTATTACTTGAATATCACCCATTGCAGCAGAGAATCTTTTTGTTGTTGGCACCCTGGGTCCTTCTGCAGCCAAAACTTTGCCCAAAACTTTGAACTTCCTATGTAATAATTTTGTAGACAACAGAATCTGTCCAAGTGTTGTGGATTCTAGAAATCATATGGGCAACACTGTCCAGATTTCTCTTCCCGTTCCTCCCAGCCCACCCTGAAGATTATTTGGCAAAAAGGAAGCTCATCTGAGCGTAACATTGCTCTAACCTGTTGAAACTCCTAGGCTGTAAATGGTGTGTATTTTGCTTCTCTTTAACATCTTGCTGTTTTCCTTGCACAGTCTAACTTGACTGTTTCTTTCCCAAATAAATTCTATTGCTTGTCTTTCACAAACCCTTCTGGCCACCACAAAACCCAGCCAAGACAGCTGGTGACTTAAAAACATCCTGCAGGCTGCCACGCTGTGCATATTAGGCATGGCATTAGGTGGATAAGGATTGGTATTTTCATTTTGCAAAGGCACTTCTGGGAAATTGCTGTCCGGTTCTCACTGAACATTGCTAGAGTGTAAATGTGTAACATACACAAATACTTTCAATGAAAGTCTCTTTTGTCCTAATTTTGCTTTATTTGCATAAGAAAAGACGTAATATAGTTTTGTGTTGACAGGAGTGAGTAAGAAACAGGTTTCACATCAAGATGGAGCTTCAAGGCTGTTTGAGCTGGTGAGGTGGTTGCTTTGGCTTTGAAACTGCACTTCTCAAACAGTGTAGTTTTTATTGAAATCTGTGCTGATGTAACAGTAATAGCTCTGTGGGGAGAAAGTGAGGGAGCAGTGATAAGTCTTTGTTTAACTTCACTGTTCTTCTTTCCAGGGAAGCAGCACTGCCCTTTGTGCCACAGGCCTTCGGAACCTGGGGAACACGTGTTTCATGAATGCAATCCTTCAGTCGCTCAGGTACCTGCAAAGCTTTGCCCAAAGCTTTTTTACCTCTGTGAGAGTGGTTGTGTGCTGTAGTATTGGGCCAGTGAAGTTGGCATGCTACCACTGTATGAAAGTGTACCTGGATTTGCAGGTACCATAAAATTGTGTATCGCAGTGTGAAGCACTTCCAGAAGAAGCCTGCCATATCCTCAGTGGAAAAAGACTGCCCTTTAATTGCTGCGACTGATGAAACATGTTGATGGTTATTGTCACTGTGAAAGCAGAGACAGTGCTTTGAGGGATGGGGGTCTTCATGGAAGTGTGCAGGAGAACAGTTTCTGCAGTGCTGAGATATGAGACTTCATTTTGCTGTTGCCAAGACCACCACTGCTCTGTAATTGTCCTTTTGCATTTCTGAGTTTGCCTACTTTACTGGGTGGCTGCTGATCAGGCTGTAGCAAGACTAGTTGGTCTCCATTTTCTTTTCCATCATTCAGGGTTCCTTCTCAGGAGTTCAGGCACTTGCTTCTTATGTTCTATTATGGGGACTGGTAGCAGAGATTGGAAGTGGTAGGTGGAGGTAGACACAGTTAACTCAGCAGATGCAGTCTGATTTGTTAGGGAAAGCCTTCTGATACTTAAATCTGTCATGGTATCTCTTAGTCAAAGCAGAACCAAAATGTAATTATTTCAGGTAGTTGGGACAATAATGATATTTATAGAAGCTGAATATTAGTTTCAGTATTTCTTGTATCTTGAACTGATTGCATTGTCTTTACCACTGCATGAGGTTGTGTTTATGCATTTCAAAGAACAGACTCCAGAATCCTTAATATCCTCTTTATTCTCTGCCCTTTAAGGATTTAATTCATGTTTTTCTTTTTCTGTAGTAACATTCAACAGTTTTGCTGTTACTTCAAAGAGTTGCCTGCTGTGGAGCTGAGGAATGGAAAGACCGCAGGCAGGCGAACTTACCACACCAGGAGCCAGGGAGATAACAATGTGTAAGCTGCGTGTTCCTTTCAGCGCTGAGCTTGAATGGGAAACAGCAAATGCTTGGGCAGCAGAGTTACTGTAGGCTTTCAGTGTTGCAGAGTCATAGAAAAATGATTGATGGGGGAACAGAGTCATAGAAAAATAGTTGACTGTGCCAACAAAGAAACCTGCATCACTTGCAGTTTGCTTTTATGTAAGTCTGCTGCTGCCGAGGGCGACAGTCTGATGCATCAGAAAGCACTGGTGTGTAACTGCATTTAAAGTATGGTTAAGAAGTGGTAGTTATATGTACTCCAGGCATGTTGTTACTTAATTCCAGCTAAAATAGTCATGAGGATGTCTCTGCACGTGAACATACTACCAAAAAAATAAATACAATAAAATAAAAATCAGAGTGATACGCAATTGTAGCTTTTTTGAGCGTGTGTTAAATGGACAATGTTAGCAAAGTCTCCAGTAAAATGGCAAAAGGTGGATAGATTTCCAGGTGAGTGCTCAAGATCTGAAATGTAATTTTCCTGGCCTGTGTCTCGCCTCAATGCTATGGGTAGGATTTTGGACATAATATCCTTGAAGTACCTGAAAGGATACTTACCCAATCGTTACAATCTTAACCAAAGTAATGTAGTGTTGAGCTAGTAAACTTTTAAGTGTTATAACACAAACCCATATTAATCGCCAGCTTTTACTTTCTTTCAAGTTCATTGGTGGAAGAATTCAGAAAGACACTCTGTGCTTTATGGCAAGGAAGCCAAACTGCGTTTAGTCCAGAATCTTTATTCTACGTTGTTTGGAAAATCATGCCAAATTTTAGGTAAGTTTTGTAAAGAGCGGCAGTGTTCTTGTTTGCATCCTTGTGTTGCTGGTATCCTACTCTAAAATGTGCTGAGTCTGCAGGATGCACTTTGCAGCTTTCCCATAGGCCCACAAACATGCTTTGAAAAGGATCTTCATTTTGACCTATAGTTTTGTGCTTTTTACCCCCTGCCCTTCTACCACATGCTACATTGTTGGAGAGGACAAATTTCTCAAGTACTGAAATAATAATAGTTGTACCTTTGAGCCGCTGCTTCAAAGGGCAGAGAAATCAAGATAATGACTTGCCAAGTGGATGGTGTTGACAAGAATGCAGGCTTGGTTGCAGTAAGAAAGTGGTGTAGTGTAATGCCCAGGACATATAGTTAGATTTAGTTACAGCACTTGCAGGCCTAAATATAAACATACTGGCTGAAACTTCCTTGATTCTCTCAAAATATTGTAGTCAGCAGCTGGACATGAAATAAGGGCTATAAGGAAAAAAAAATGGATAATGGACATTTTGTGCCCTTACTGACAAGACGATAAAAAGAAAGGGAACAAGGCGGTTACCCAAGTAAATCAAAGTATCGTTCCTCTCCAAGGTCTCCCTGTCCTGGCCCCTGAACCTCTTTCAAAGGAGCACTGAAACCTGTTAGGATATATTGTGATGAAGGTAAGTTGCTCCGTGTTCTCAGGTAGTAAAGATGTTCTGTTATCTGTTCCATCTCCAGCAGTGCTGAAAAGATGCTGTGAAAACATCTGCTCATTAAGTAACCCAAATAACCTATTTATTCTCGCTTCCACACTGCCAAATGTATTTCACTTGGCTTATGAGAATCAAGGAAGTTTAATACCAGTAGTTGCAAGTAGTGACCAAAACATTACAGGCAAATGAACATCATCCATAATGTCCTGACCAGTCTCCCTATTACAGTCTTCACTGTAATTCTTGTTAGACTAAATGAGAAAGCAGTTCATTAAAGTTCCTGAAGCAAATTTTCAGCACTGTGGGTTCTGTCACAGCTTTTAAAATAAAAATTTGGGGTTTTCCCCCTTCCCTTTTCATTCCCAGTTATCTTGGAGCACATCCATGATTAATTGTTAAGAGAACTCATTTAATCACATGGAAAAAGGACTCTGCTGCTCAATAGATCCCCACTCCCACATGATCCAGAAAGAAAATTTGAATTTGTTGAGTGCTTAATTGTACCTTGTAAAGCTAATGATGGTACAGTAATAGTTCTACCATGAGTGCCTCTTGTGAGAAGATGGTGGCCGGAACAAGTAGTGTGTTAACAGCAAACCAGCCATGTTAGCTTGTATTTGTGAAGCCTTAAGTGATGGGTCAGGGGGAAGAAACATGGTTGAAAATACTGTTTAATTGTGTTAGCCAGAGGAGTTTTCAGTTGTTAAAGGCAGGTCACGCCTGCCTCCGAGGACTGCAAGTGCAGTTCTTTCAGGTTGTAGAAATGGCCCTCTGCCTCATGTTGCACACAGGAGCAGAGCGTGTGATGTATAGTTATGATAAGCACAATTTGAGTGCGTCTGAGCTCTAATGCTGCTGTGGAAGTCCTGCTCCTTGACTGTTGGCCAGAGTCTGCTGCTGTCATCTGCTGCTTGCTAAGATAGTTCTGTAGCCTCATGCAGAGCTGCAAGATGTGTGTTTTGCAGATTTACTGCTGTATAAACAGTGTGTTCTGTTTTTGTAGTAACTATTCCTGTTTATATCCTATCTTGTTACTAGTAGGAAAAGGAATGTCAGAGGTGGGCTTGAGTTGCTTCAGGTGGATGGAGATCAGTTTTATTACACAAGCTGACTGTCAGATGCTTTCTGATGAAGGGCTTTTAAGATCATAGTTTATTTTAAACAGTGCATTCTCCCTATCTTCATGTTCTTTTAAAGATCTGTATCTATACTTAGGCTTTTTAACAAACCCAAAGAATTTTTCATCTACAATTAACATACTTGTATGCAAGTATAAACTCATGCACCAGGAGCACAGCCAAGAACATGGAATGATTACAGAGGTTAATTCATCAAATCTGTTGCATAGCAAGCGTGCCATGTACTTAAGAGCTGTTTTATGAGTTTAATGTTGAGAAGGTGTCCGAAGCAAAGACTTCCTATGAATTTCATCTTCAGCTGTTGTGATTGTTTATATGCTGATTAAATAGAAGATACCTGTCTTATATTGAGTAAATAATTCTGTTACCTCAGCAACTTCAAAATGATCTTTACAGTATGCACAGTTAACATTCAGCTTTGAAGTTGAATTCTGCTTTACTACTTTGTTTCATAATACCATATAATTATTGTGTGACTGGGAGACTAAGTCCTGGTTTTGGCTGTTCAGGACTCTGGCCTGTTGAAGCACAGCAGTGTTTCTGTGTAAAAGGTAGGTAGTGCTGCTGATATTTTTCAGGTTTCTGTTAGACCTACAGACAAACTCAGTGTGTTCTTTTTATGCTGCTAGTTTGGAAGAAAACATTACTGTAATTTGACAAGAGGAAAAAGTTTCATTTCATTTTTATTTTGCTGCCTCCTAGCAATACTGTTGCAGGACATAGCTGTGTTCTTCACTACGCGTCAGCCTCAGGTTGCATGCTTCTGTTGCGCTGCATCTATTCTCATTTCTCTCCAAGTACTGTGCCATGAGTGTTACAGGCACTTTGCCTTCCCTAAGCAGTACCATTAAAAAAGTCTCTGATGTTCTTTCCCAGGCATTCCTGGGTGACAGTTGTTGCCGGTACCTACGTGGAGCAGTGAGGAGGGAAGAGAGTAGAAGAAGCATGCTTAAACAGCTTAAAGGAATGGATAAGAGGAAGGGGGGAAAGCCACTTCTACTGTGTAGGGGTTTTTGGAACTAGGCCTACAATGACTTTCGCATCTTTACACTGGTGTTTTGCAAACCTTCCACTGTTGCATTGTGTGTGCTTTCCTGCTTCAGCTCAGTATACATCTTAGAGCAGTTGGCTGGTAAATTTGATGCATGATTTAGCTTAAATAACCTTAAAGGCATATTTTACCCTAACAGATTCTCTGTTCCCTTTGATTAGGTTAGCTAGTGGTGAAATACTAATGGTGACTCTTTGAGCAGCATTGCTGCTGATAGCATGACACATCTGAGACTGGAGGCCTATCCCACTTGATCCAAATGCCCAAGAGATGCTCTGGGTACCCCCCACCATTACCTCCCCCTCCCAACAAACGGTGTGTGGGTTATGCAGGGGAGGTGTGCACTTCTGAGCACAGCTATAGGTCTCACCCTAGAAGAGGAAAGAAAACTCTCCTCCTAATTATTTCAGACTTCAGTCATTGCTGAAAGATGCCTGTGGAAAACAAACCCAAAGATTAAATTCCAGGCTTCGATGGGGAGGGAACAAACAGGCAAGTAACCATCTGGACCTGCCAAAGAGAATGGGATCACTGGCTGAGTGAAAACCACTCTGCAGTACTGACTCCCAATCCCGTATGAAAAGTACTTTCTGTGGTGTCTTTCCTTTGAATCTTGCCAGGTTTAAGATTTCAATCTGTTGACCATACTTTATAGTAGTTTCAAAATAGGGATGAATACTGTGCTGTTTGAATTGTGATTGCGGAGGTTACTTATCAAATATAGTCAGTAACAAAAGACGAAATGCTTTGTGTGAGGGGGACGTTCCCACCATGTCCTTCTAACTAACATGTACATGAGACCTCAATGTTACTAGTACAGGCTGAGTTTGGTGGGGCCGGTTAATATGGCAGCTACATTAAGCAAATGTGTGAGCAAATGTTACATCTCTGCTGCTCCCTGTTGTTTTCTAAAAGGTCTCTAGGTAGCTAAAATATATATTCTTAAATGCTTCTCCATCCTCACAAAGAGGCACGCCAGGGGCAAGAGAGCTGCAAAGGACCAAAATTGTGTCATTTAGACATTGCTGTACCTTTCCAAAGGTTTTTTGGAGAACTGTTCTTGGTACAAAATAAGTCTGTTTGTATAAAGTCTGGTCAGTATTATCAAACCAGCAAAGGTTCTTGTCGGTGACCCTGGTGTTCTCACTAAAGCAACTTTTTGATTGTGGTGCTGTTGTTTCCTTTTTCTCTTAAGAGGATACCAGCAGCAGGATGCCCATGAGTTCATGCGTTACCTTTTGGACCATCTACACCTGGAACTTCAGGGTGGCTTCAATGGTGTCTCACGTTCAGTAATTCTGCAAGAGAACTCCAGCCTGGCTGCAAGCAACAAATGTTGCATGTAAGAAGTGTTATGGTTTTTCTCATTTCTTCCAAACCATAATGCCTTTGTATGGTCTTTGTGTGGAGGAGCTGAAATCTCAGATTCGGGCTTCCTTGTTCAGTTTTGTTTAGTGCCTCTGTCATGTTACCAGTTACAAAGCTGCAGGATCTAAAGGATTAGTGTCCTGTAGGATGTTTGCTTTCCAAGGGAAGTGTCTTAGAGCAGTTTTTGTCAGAGGTGTGAGTGATCATACAGGCTAAGCTGTAAACACCTTTTAATTCAGTAGCAATGGTAATTTGGATTTTCATGTTACTGTGTCTTAAAACAGAGGTAACCCATGTGTTTCACTCCTCTCTCTGTACTTCTCAAAATCTTGTTGTTTGTCAGTTCCGTCCCAGGTGTGTGTTCTCTCAGATTGAAACTGTTATAGAAAGAAGACAGTTTGTGTCAGGAAGGAACATAAAGTCAGTTCAGCCTGCACGCTAGGTTCTTAAATCCTTGCGTTCCCTGTGTAAGAACTGAGCAAGTTTCCCCTTCCTATACCAATCAGGACACAGTAAGCAGATCTGAGAGACTGTCCTGGGTTCAGCAGTAGCAGTCATTTTTCTCCTTCTTAGTAGCTGGTGCAGTGCTGTGTTTTGACTTTCAGCCTGGGAACAGTGCTGATAACACTGATGCTTTTAGCTACTGCTTAGAATGTTTACTCTGACCAAGGACTTTCTGAGTCTCATGCTCTGCCAGGGAGGAAGGGAAGCCGGAAGGAAGCAGAGACAGGACACGTGACCCAAACTAGCCAAAGAGGTATTCCATACCACAACACGTCATGCCCACTATATAAACTGGGGGCAGTTACCTGAAAGGGCTAGATCACTGCTTGGGTCGGGCTGGGTGTCAGTTGGCAGCGGGTGGTGAGCTGTTGTATTCTCTTCCCTTGTTATTTCCCTTGTCATTATTATTATTGGTAGCAGCAGCAGTGGTTTGTGTTATACCTTAGTTACTGGACTGCTCTTATCTCAACCTGTGGGAGTTACATTCTTTCGATTCTCCTTCCCGTCCCTCCGGGAGCTGAGGAAGGAATGGGGGGCAGTGAGTGAGTGGGCTGTGTGGTTCTGATTTACAGTTTGGCTTAAACCACGACAGAGATGCAGGATTTTATAGATGCTTCATTAGGAAAAGCCTGGAGTTCAGCTTGTGCTCTTCATCACATGCATGTTGCTGTGCTGATGTTTAAAAATCCCACAAAATGATCTAAAAATGTTCTAAGAATTGAACTGTATTTGAAAACAAAACCAATTGTTTTGTCAGAATTAACCCAAGGAGAATTTAAGCTTTGTTCAAGTACCTACTGTGAATTTGTCTTGAGAACGTCTGTTGAAATGCATGGTGGGGTGGAGTTAGCTGCCTTTTGTGAAGGGTAAATGAAGGTCCTGTACTCTTAAATGCCTACAGTAAAGTAACAAATCCACTGTGAATACTCTAACTGGGGTAGCTACGTCCTTCAGCTCAACTGCAGCGTTTGAATTAACTGTAAAGGTGTACCTGGTGTGCAAATAAGGACCGCATATTGTTGCAAGCTTGTATCAGAGCTGCAAGTGCAAGCTACCATGTTTAGGAGATGTGTAATAATGTGAGTTAAAACTTACTTGTTTTAATTGGACTATGAGAAGCCAGTCCATTACATAATCTGCTAAAAAACATTGAGAGTAGTGAAAGCATAGAAAACAAAGTTGGTGATGATGCATGATGTGTATCATTTGTTAATGACCCTTAAGCTGCCTGTGGAAGTGAAGTGCAGAAATACGCTTTAGGAAATCAAAATTACTTGTAACAAAGGGTGTAGAATTGAAACTAAACCATTTTTGGCCTACCTAAGAGGGAAGAATCTTTTGTTTCAGAAACAGCCATAATTACTGTCCCCTGTGTGCATCAGCTCTCCTCTGCAGAAATGCAGTTGACCCAGGTACCTCCAATACGAAATTTTGAGCTTCTGCTTAGAGCACGAGCAGTTCACACTTTTGTTAGGCCGAAGGTAAAGCTAAAGTATTAATGCAGCTAAGTACTTGCACAGTACAGCTGTAGGGTGAATGAAATGCCAAATGGATGAAGTCAGTCTCTTTGTTATACACATGGAAAAAATGACTCTGCCTAGCAGTGGTGAGTTGAAAGCTGTGAATGTGAAGCAGGTATTGGAAATGAAGCTCAGACATTCTGAATGACTTCCTCTCCCTGATGTGGTTTGTGTAGAAATGGAGCATCTACTGTTGTCACAGCGATTTTTGGAGGCATTCTTCAAAACGAAGTCAACTGCCTAATCTGTGGGACTGAATCTAGAAAGTTTGATCCGTTCCTAGGTAAGGTGCCTCTTGCTTTCAAAATTCTGGGTGACTTCAAGCAGAAAAACAAATCTGAAGTTTCGTGTACTTAGATACATTTCTTATTCTTAGTCACATGACTGAACCAGAATTTTGTCTGAAAAGAGTAGGCTGTAATGTTTAGTCTTTGTTTTTCTAGACCTTTCGCTAGATATTCCAAGTCAGTTCAGAAATAAACGTACTAAAAATCAAGAAGGCGGACCAATGTGCACACTACGAGGTAAGAGTGCTTGGATGATGAGATCAGGACTATGTGCTCTTCAGAGCATCTGTTTCCAAGAAGCCAGGCTTTCCCTGGGAGTGGGACTTGATGCCACTTGCCACCTCATTTTATGAGATGCTGTGGCAGAAGGTGGTAAGATAACTTTCCATGCAGGGGTTTTACCCCAGTCACTATGTACTGACGTATGACTATGATAAACTGGGGCTGAGAAGTGCTTCAGGCGACCAGCTGAGCATCAAGGAGGCTTCCAGCAGTGGGGGTTTTTGTGGCTGAGAGTGTTTGTAATACATTCCAGTCCTCCCTCATCTGCCGTGTTGCCTACTGGCACTTGCTATGGCTCCATGCTTAGAAGAACATGTC
Source organism: Psittacus erithacus (assembly GCA_009867235.2). NCBI lineage: Eukaryota > Metazoa > Chordata > Aves > Psittaciformes > Psittacidae > Psittacus > Psittacus erithacus. The sequence goes on along the minus strand of WYDI02018803.1, from coordinate 10,143 downwards.
CTTGAGAGTCATTGTAAGGATGACTCTTGGCTGTTGTGCTTTTTAAACAACATAAATTAAATCCCCAAAAGCTGTGCTGTTACCGACCTTGGTTTAAAAGATGTTAATTTCTACAGATTTGTGAATATATGTGCTGCAGATTGTGGCATATTAATCAAAACCCAATGATTTTCTGGTCACTTTGTATCTAAAATCAAATCACCTTTACAGTTGAGTACTCTTTGCTAGAAAGTCATTTATTGTGCTGAATGTTGGAGGGAATCTTGTTTGAAAGTTAGAGATTCTGTGGATGCCTTTTTTTCTCTTGAACTGCTTATAGCTGTGTTTTCAGGACAGGGAATGCAGCATGTTATGGGGTGTTAATGTATTGAAGCGTTATTGCACAGCTTTTTGCTACACGGACGTATATAATAACTAGAATGACTGTAGCAGACAGGCACACTTTTTCTATATCTCTGTAGTTGTATCTCACATTACAAAAATCACTTGATGTCTTCTTGAATCAGGTTTCTTTTGTGGGTGTTTTGTTTTGTGAATCTTGTTTGTTTTTAGATTGTCTTCGCAGTTTTACAGACCTGGAAGAACTTGATGAGACAGAGCTGTACATGTGTCACAAATGCAAAAAGAAACAGAAGTCCACCAAAAAATTCTGGATTCAGAAACTACCAAAGGTTTGTATAAGTATGAAAAGTAACAGTGTGACGGTATGTCAAAGGTAATTAAAAACTCAGCTGTTAGTACACCAGCGCCTAACCCTGTCATGGGCTAGTGCAAATGTTGAGTACCGAGTTCAACTTCTTCCTCTAATGCGTCCTTTTTTCTTTGATCCTGTAGGTGCTATGCTTACACTTGAAACGATTTCACTGGACAGCATATCTGAGAAACAAGGTTGATACATATGTTGAGTTTCCCTTACGAGGCCTAGACATGAAATGCTACTTGTTAGAGGTATGAAAACTCACTGATACTTTCTGTTGAATGTTGTTCCACAACACATGTCTGTATTACAAATTATAGTAGGCGCTAGTGAGATTTGAAGAGCTTTCTGTCTTTTTAACCACAGCCTGAAAACAGTGGTCCAGAAAGCTGCCTTTATGACCTTGTGGCTGTTGTTGTGCATCATGGTTCAGGGTGAGTACATGGAGTAAGCCTGCTTCTTAGCCAGACATTCTCCCCACTTGAAGTACACACAGTTAGTGAAGGTTTTCTGTCCCCTGGTGAAGATCTGCGTTTTTACTGATGGAAAAAGCAGTTATTTATAGACTTACATGGCCCTAAGGCAAATTAACTTCGGCGAGATCTATGTAACTATTCCCATGAATGCCCTCAGGCAATCTTAGGGGGTGTGACCAGAAGTGTGAGACAGCATGAAAGCAGTCTAGTTCCTCTAGGATTGGAAAGCCCTAAAACACCAGAGTTGAAGAAAGGGGCCTTCCAGACCTTAGTGCCTCATTTTGAAATTCTTAGTACAAAGCAGAAATACCTTTTCCTCTTTTTCCACTTTGGAACAACTGTAGCCTTAATGATTGGCACAGTGGAAGTGATTATCCTTCTCTCCTACAGAAGTGAATGCCAACAGGCATGTCCCTGGGCTGGCTAGTGAAGTTACTTGGTGTGGTTGGTTTGGGTTTTCTTTTCCTTTTCCCAGCCCTGGGCAGGTCTGCTGAGATTGACAGTAGTAGAGACAAGAGAACTGTTTATCCTGAAGGAAATGTGTTCTTTTTGTTTAGGAAGTGCTTTAGGGGGTGTGAGCAGTGAAAGGATTTTTCTTAAAGAAACTAAACTTCATTATTCAAAACCTTGCTGATACCTGAATTTAATTCAAAGGTACAAACCCAAAAGTTCTGTCCAGGAAACCCTTCCTTCTGCTTTCTCTAGAGGAATGATCTGGACTCTTAGAAAGTTTTGACTACTAAAGGCAGCCTCTGTAGCACCACTGTGCATCTGACTGGTGCTTCCAAGTCCTAGGAGAACAATATGGACACTAAAGAAGAGTGGGGTGTGATAAGAATGGAATTAGATTGATTAACATTGAGCATGTGTTGTAACCCATAAGCAAGTGAAAGCGGGCCTTATGCTGGGGGGGCAGGGTAAGGAAAATTAGTGGGTTTGTAGCTCTGGTATGTTAGACTCAAACTGTTAAAGATGAATTTGAGAAATTTTCCTATTGGTATTCTGGGACTAGGCTTGCTGCAAGTGTTTCTGATTATATTAGACTATGTGAGTCTCTAGACTTAAACTGGGAAGATTTCTGAAAGCCAAGCATAGTGGAATGTGTATAGCTAATGCTTGAATAGTAACAATTATAGACTTGATGTTCATGTAGGCAAACATGGATGTTTAAGAAGTCTTGCTTGCACAAAAACTATGGGATGTTAGTAAGTTGTTATAACCCCTCTCCCCCTTTCAGCTCATCCCAGTGACTGATTATTTTACTTATCATAGCACTTTACTTTGGAGAACTTTTGAGCCCCACAGAGTAAGAAGGGAAGCATCTCCCCAGCTGTTGTGGAGGGCTGCCAGTTTCTTTCTCCCTCTGGTTGGTGGGAGGCTCTTACCCCCAACAGCAGATGCATCAGAGGATGAGGTGGTGTCTCCTCCTGACTGTGCTTTCTTTCCCCACTCCGGCACTGGCAGCGTTGGCTCTGGACATTACACGGCGTACGCAGCCCACGAAGGCCGTTGGTTCCATTTCAATGACAGTACTGTAACCTTGACCGACGAGGAGACTGTGGTAAAAGCCAAGGCCTACATCCTCTTCTATGTGGAACGGCAAGCCAAATCTGGATCAGATAAACTTTAATACCTCCTTTTAATTCTTACTTATCAAGTCCACAGGACAAAACATTTCCATTTTTCCATAAATACTTGATCCAAGACTATTAATTTCATTGTGCACTTTCCAATTTCCTCTCATGGGTTTTAGTTTTGTTGTGTCAATGGTAGCATTTGACTTCTTGAACTCGGACACAGACTAACTTTTTTTTTAGTTATACCAGAAAACCTCAGCAGATTTTGATTTGCTGCTTTAGTTGCGATAACTCAATTTTTATATCTATAGTTTCATGAAATAGTTATTTGACTTTTTTATATTAATGTTTTCAGTCCTCACTTTCTAAAGGCACATTTACATCAGAGAAGCTTTCTGTCCTCCTTGCAAGCAAGATCAGTGTGCTTCTGATTATGAAGAGTAATACAACTTCATGCTGTTCTTACAGCTGTTATGTAGATATGATTTAATCTCTTTAAATCAAAGAAATGTTTGCACGTATTATCTTCCCTTGTGCGAGAAACTAAATAGTGACCTCTGAACAATCCCTTGTCTGCTGAAGAGAGATGTGGTATAGGAGATAGACCAGGTAATTGCTGCTATATTGGTGTGTGTTCAGGCTGCTGACTTTCAGGACTCATTGTAAATAAACAGTTGGTTCAATTGTATCAATACTGCAGTTTAATTCCAGTATTCCTCACATATGCTCTGCCCTCCCCCCTTTCAAATTTTGAAAAAACTATCGTAAAAATATATATACATGTCTAAATTGTGTTGATTTACATTGCTTTAACCAAAGCTGAATGCCTTTGCCATCTCTTGGTTTAGACTGTCATCCTGAAATTTGATCATGAAAACTTACTTGCTTGAAAACTGGGAGTACAGCCCTTGCATTTGGGCTTTGTGAGAACTGTCTTTAGTCTAAACATACAGTCCCTGTTTACAAAATGCCTGCAGTTCACTTAAAACTGAAAGGAAGCCGATGGTGTTGTAGATGCTCTGTGTGACAATTGTTTTGTCAGTTCAAATGCAAACTAGGGAGGATGCTCAGTGTCACAGCTTGGCTGCAGCCTACCCGGTGGGAGATGGTGAGACAAGACTGCTGGTTGATTACAGCTGTAGTCGTTACACACTGGCCCAGTATGGGGAATTTATTCACAGTCTCTAGACCAACACTGGAACTGTGACACAGTCTCTAAAACCTGGCTATGTAATGGAGAAGGGCTTCTGTTCCTTGCCATGGGCTCCCTGCTAGCTGTACACTGATGTGTGTAAAGAGAAATCACCATCAGATGGTTTTTTAAAATGCCATTCTTTTATGGCTTTGTCACAGCATCTTAAACCAAGAAAGAGAGAAATTGGCTTGATATTGAACTGCAGACGGCATTCAGCATTGCTAATGGTGTATGAAGATGTAAACTGTACCCTAGTTAAAATCTACAGTGATTATTATTTGATACATCATGACATATATAAGGATGTCTTCTTTTACTTAAGCTCAACAATAAATAGAACTATTTGTTGCTTTCAGTTGTAGGTAGTTTGTCACCCTTTTTCAGTTCCTTGCAGCCAGAGCCTTTGATCTCACCGGAATAGGTAGCTGTCATACAGGCAGAATTTGACAGATCTCACTAGCGTGTGGGGTAAGCCAAGTATCTTACCCATACCATTACCCTGAAGGGCCTTACTGCTCACAGTTAGCTGGGGAATTAATTAAGTAGGTTCCATCTATAGCTGTGCTTGTCTGTGTGCTACTTGGATTTGTTTCCTTTAGAAGTTTAGTTTTGAGAATACAAAGCTTAAACCACACAACTAGCTCTGGGCCAGCAGCAGTTCAGCGTACAGGCAGTGATGTAAATGTGCCTTTCTGTACTTTTAGAAAGTTAAATTTGTAATCTTCAGCAACATTCACTTATTTTAAGGAGCTTCTACTTCTCCAGTTCTTTTTTTGGGTCAGATTATGTTCTCACTTTCATGTTTCCTTTCAGTACCATTTGCTCTGTAGCATCAAGGTCTTGGGCAGTGCTCTCTGCCCAGCATGGTCCCTTTGGGAACACAGCGTGATCCTGTCAGACTTGTTCTGCAGCAGGTGGTGGCGAGGACTCAGCCGTATCCTTTGCTGGAACAAGCACACTGTAAACCCTTTCCTAATGTAACTTTCTCCCATCGTAAACCCAGATGGATAATATGAACAGTTTGTTGTGGCAACACAAGTATTTCTCTTCCTGGTGGAGAACTTTGCTTATCCACTGTGTTCTATTCAGTGTGGTGTCAAAAAATAAAAAAGGCAAAAAAAACCAAACCAAAACAAAAAAGGCAACTGAGCACTGAACCGGTAACATGTCCTGCACCTGGCCTCCTGTCACGTTTTTAACCTTACTTGTATATCCTATATTTATCTACTAGCTTGGGGAAGGGGGATACCTCGTTTCATTTAAGCCAAATGTTTCTTTTCTACTCACTGCTGATCATAGTATACACTAACTGGCAAGGAGTTTTTTTTCTTGCCTGTGACAGCTCTGCAAGCCACAACTGCGCTCTGCAGTTCAAAGGCTTGCATATTTCTCACCAAAATCTGTCTGATCAAAGCTTGTCCTCTTGTTAGTAATAGTTTAGCCATGTATACAACTGGAGGGAAAAGTTATGTAAAACAAACCTGCAAAATGTCCAGCTCACAGAATACTTCTGCTTTAGCATGTTGTAGAGCGAGCTGTTGAGTGCAGCATTGTGTGAAACTGTTAAGGCTCTTGCAAGCAGAGCTCCTTCCCACTGTACAGTCAGAAGGGCTTTGCAGGTGGGAACAGATGTCAGCCTGAGGAGAGTTAGTTTAAAACTTTCAGACAGGCAAGGACAGTGGATGTAAAAGTGGCCTCCTGCCTTTCATACAAGGGGTTTACTTAATGGAAAGCATAACATGTGGTGGTCAAAGGTTTCCCTAGCAATGTTTCAGTACTGATGTGTCTGTGTCTTACTGATGAGGGAATCGGCACCTTGAAAAGTGATTCCAATGTGCTTTAGGATATCCTCAAGTACTGTAGTGCCATAGTTGTAATTGTTTACCATTAAAATCTAGTGTGTAATTTTCAGTGAGGATTACCGACTGTGCTCATCTTGTGTGTTTCTGGAGCATTTCCAGGTTGAATGTGAATTATATCTCATTCACACAGTGTGTTTATGGAAAATGTGCCATTAAAGTGTCTCCTTTCCTTAGACAATGAAAATTCTCTTGTCCTTCTACAGGCTTGTAGAATATCATTAGTGTAAATGCTCTGAAACACGGGGGCTGGAGTTACTTTACCTTGTTCTTGCAAAATAAAGCAAATTGAAATGTTCTCAGTAGTTACCACTTCTACCAACACTCAGCATCTAAACCCAAAGGAGGATCTGCTGTTCAGTGTTATCCAGTGGTAAGCCTTGTCAGTCATCCAACAGCTGTTTGTATGTCAGACCAGGGGCTGTGTCCTCTGTGTGGTAAGTGGCCATCCTAGCAGTGGTAACCTTCTCATTCAAGTTTGCTGGGGTTGGGGTTTTTTAAATACACACAGAAATAAATATAATACTCCTGGGTGTATGACAACTCTGAGCAGTGTCAGCTATCTAAACCTGCTCAAAACTGAAGGTAAGTTCTGCAAAGGATGAAGGGCAGAGTCTGAGCAGGAAGAACAACCACCACCAGCACACCATGTAAACTGCTGCTTCCCGGAATCACAGCTGCAGAGGTCTGTGTGTAGGCATGTGGATAGGCACAGCACTCGTACACAGGTAAGAAGTTAAAGTAATGGTTGCACACTGCAAACTGATTTCAGATGCTGTTTTCAGAGTTGCATTTCTAACTGCGTTCTCAGGGCAAGGCAGAAAAGATGAGTTCTGTTCCCTCTTGCCCTGTCCCACACTGACACAAACCCCATTAAAACACATGGGTACATAAATTTTCCCACCTATAAAAAATGTGCAGGGGAACTTGAAAAACCGCAGTGCTGTTCTGCTGTTACTACCTACTGCTGAGTTAACGTGTTCCCTTGTATTAACACCGGATGTCAGATAGGCATAAACTACCTCAATCTCACATGGAGATCATAGGGCTGTTGGTCACTGTTGGTTTTAATTCTAAGCTGCCATTTGCTGTAGCTTTTTTCTCCTTCCTGCTACAGTCTCTGCTGCTACTGAGAAGAAACATTTTAATCCTAAACCCTATCCTATGCAGCCTTCTCCTACCACCACATCCAAGACTATAGCAACAGAACTAAAGCTGCAAAACCAAACCCGACACAATAAACACTGTAATCTTTGAGCTCTTAGAAGACGTTTATTGAAAGCAAAAGCCCCCACACAGCTAAACATAGACCAGCTCTGTTCACGTATGTCTGCCTGTGTCATTAGTTCCTTTATGCAGAAGGCAGGTAAACCAGTGCCTCTGCGCACATCTGCGTGCGTGCAGGTGTGTGTCTTGTGTATGTTTGTTGGCTCCTGGGCGCATGTATCTGTGTCTGCTATCTAGGTCTCTGTCCATATGTGTCCACGTCTGTCTGCGTATCTGGCTTTGTATCTTAGTGATGGTCCATCTATGTGTCCATCTTTGTCTTTATGTCCATCTGTCCGTTAGTGTTTCCATTTGTATGTCTGTCCTTCCGTTTGTCTGTTAGTTCTTTGTGCCTATTTGTCCATGCTTCAGTTTGTCTGTGTCTGTCCGTCTTTGTGACTGTCCGTCCATGTGTCCCTTTGTCCTTCATTTGTCCACCTTTGTATCTGTTTGTCCATCCATTTTTTTGTTAATATTTGTGTCTGTCTGTCTGATCATCCTTTTGTCTGTCCATCTTTGTGTCCATTTGTCCTTCCATTTGTGTGTCCATCCTTGTGTCTCTTTGTCCATCGGTCTCTTTCTGTTCCTTAGTCCATCTTTTGTGTCTGTCTGTCCTTCCATTTGGCCATCTTTGTGTGCATTTGTCCTTCCTTTTGTCTGTCTCTGTGTTTATGTCCATTTGTTCTTCCTTTTGTCTGTCCTTTTGTCTGTCCATGTTTATCTTTCCAGTTGTTCATCTGTCTTTGCGTCTGCCCCTCCTTTTGTCTGTTTATCTGTCTTTGCATCCATTTTTCTGCCTTTGTACCTGTTTGTCCTTCTGTTTGTCCATCTGTGTGTTTGTTGTTCTGTGTCCCTGTGTCTGCCTGCCCTTCCTTTTGTCTGTTTCTCCTTTTTGTCTGTGTCCTTGTGTCTGCCTCCTTTTGTCTGTCTTTTGTGTCCATCTCTTTCCTTTTGTCTTTGTGTCCATTTTTCTGCCCTTTTGTCTATGTGTCCGTCTGCCCTTTTGTCTGTGTCCATCTTTTTGTCCATTTGCCCTTTTTTGTCTGTCCTTTTGTCCGTCTGTCCATCTTCATGTCCATCTTCCTTTTCTCTGTCCATCTTTTTCTTTTTGTCCATTTGTCCTTCCTTTTGTCTTTGTTTCCATTTATCCCTCCTTATATCCATCTTTCCATTCCATTTGTCCTTCCTTCTGTCCTTCTTTGTGTCTATCCTTCCTTTTGTCCTTCATGTCAGACTGTCCTTTTGTCTGCCTGTCCATCTTTGTGTCCATCTGCCCTACCCCTTGTCTGTCTTTGTGTCTGTTCTTCTGTCTGTCCATCTTTGTGTCTGCCTGTCCTTCCTTTTGTCTATGTCCGTCTTTGTCATTTCTTTTCTTTGTATGCCCTTTTGTCTGTACATCTTTGCCTCTGTTTGTTCTTTTGTCCATCTGTCCTTCTTTTTGTCCATCTTTGTCAGTTTGTCCTTCCTTTTGTCTGTCCCTGTTTGTGTCTGTCTGCCCTTCCTTTTGTCTGTGTCCATCTTTGTGTCTGTTTGTCCTTGTCAGTCTGTTCTTCCTTTTGTCTGTATCTGTCCTTCTCTGTGTCTGTTCTTCCTTTTGTTCATCTGCCCTTTTGTGTGTGTGTTTGTCCTTCCTTTTGTCTGTCTGTACCTTTGTATCTGTGTGTCCTACCCCTTGTCTGTCTTTGTCTATTTGTTCTTCTGTCCTTGTATCTGCCTGTCCTTCTGTCCATCCTTTTGTCTGTGTCCATTTCTCCTTACGTTTGTTCATCTTTGTGTCTGTCTTTCCTTTTGTCTGTGTCCTTCTTTGTGTCAGTTTTTCCTTTTTTCTGTCTATCCTTCCTTTTGTCTCTTTCTGTCCATTTTTCTTCCTTTTGTCCATCTTTTTGTCCATCTGTCCTTCCTTTTGTCTGTTTGCCCTTCTTTGTGTCTGTTTGTCCTTTTTTCTGTCCATCCTCCTTGTGTGTTTGTCCTTCCCTTTGTCCTTCTTTGTATGTCTGTCCTTTTTCTGTCCTTCCTTTTGTCTGTCTTTCTGTCCATTTGTTCTTCCTCTTGTCTGTTTGTCCTTCCTTGTCCATTTGTGTGTCTTTACTTGTGTCTGTCCTTCTGTCCTTTCTTTTGTCTGTGTGTCTTTGTGTTTGTCGTTTTTGTCTGTGTTTTTTTGTGTGTGTCTGTTCATGGGTCTGTCTGGCCCTCTTTTTGTCCTTCTTTATGTCTGTTTCACCTTCCTTTTGTCTTTGGGCCCGTCTCTCCTTTGTGTCTGTTTGCCCTTGCTTTTGTCTGTGTGTCTGTTTGTCCTTCTATTTGTCCATCTTTGTGTGTGGCTATCCATGTGTCTCAAGGTCTCTGCATGTGTATTTCTTTGTGTCTCCAGGTGTCTGTGTGTGTGCGTCTGGGTACTCATCTCTAGATGTGTCTGTATACACGTCTATAGGGGGGTGTGTGTGTCTGTGCCTGGCTGTGGTTGCATGTCTCTGCTCAGCCGTGTGTGTGTACTTTTCTCTGTGCATCTGTGACCTGCATGTGTCTGTGCGTGCATGTGCCTATGTGCACATCTGTGTGTGTGCACACAGGTCTCCATGCATCTGAGTGCCTATCTCTGCCCGTGTGTCTGTGCACATGCATCTGTACCTCTGTGCATTTGTGTATGTTTGTGTGCACAGCTGAGTGTGAGCTTATGTGGGGGTGTGTGTGTAATCTGCATGTGCCTGTGCATCTGTGCATGCGTGTCTGTGTTGGTGCATGTGTCTGTGCTTATCAGTGTGTCTGTTGGTGGCTCTGTGTGTGTATCCATCTTTGTGCGTCTGGGGGGGGCGGTGGGGTGTGTGTGTGGGGGCGTGCCTCTTGGTGAAGGGTTGTTACCAGGTGGCACTGTACCTGAGCAGGAACCAGAAGTGCAACCTTAGAGAAATCACTGAACAAATAAAGGTTAAACTGGTCATATGCTGCAACCCCCCCCCATTTCCCGTCCCGCAGCCCAATAACGACCCCCCCCCCCCCCCCCCCCCCCCCCCCCCCGCCCGCCCTGGTCGCCCGCTCCTGGCCCGGCGGGGAGAACCAAACAAACCCTCAGAAC